>JANRGW010014762.1:0-11756 GCA_024733675.1 Psilopsiagon aymara | reverse complement strand
GGCCACAAGTGAAAAACACAGTGCTGCACCAGCTACTAAGAAGGGGAAAAATGACTGCTACTGCTGAACCCATGACAGTAAGGCATTCTCGAAGTCTGAGCAATATTTTCTAAAGATGGTCAGGTCTAGATCTTCCTGCTTTCCTCTGACAGAGGCTTTGCTTTGTGCCCTGCATGTAGAAGATAATAGTGCTAATGATAATGGATCTGCCTTGATTTGTTGTGCAGGCTCCCTAAGGATCACAATTTTAGTGCTTTACTAATTTATCTAGTGGTTTTCTTCAAAGATTCTCTAATTGCTTATTCTGAGATGGAGGAAAATCAAAGTAGCCACTGACACCAAGCTTCCCAGGTCATTTTATGTTCCTTGTAAGAATTATGTGAAGATTTTAGTGAACGTCCTTATACTGCAGAATTCTTGCAGCTCTGTTAGCTCTATAAAAGCATTATTAATGGTAGAATATATTTTCAAGGTTTTCTGCTCTGTGTCCTTCTCTTCTGACATTTCAGGCTTTATGCCAAGTGATTGATGCTACAGCAGCAGCTGCCAAATGCCTGTCTTCGGTACCCAGTGTTGGCTTTTTCCAAGCTTGTTAGTAACTAGCAAATTCTGAAGGACTGGAAAAACCATCTCATATGAGGTCTTTGCTGTTTATGGAAAATTTCATAGCAAGTTGTCCTGCCACTTTGCTTCCATGCTTTTGCTACCTCTGTCCCCTTTTCTGCCCTCAGTTCTCACTGTAGCCTTGTAAAAGCTGTTTCACGTGCCAGGACTGCTGTCCATCTGTTGGTAGCAGCTGGATAGTATGGCATTTGATCATCAGTCCTTTCCCCAGTGAATTTCAACCAATGCTCAGTTCCGATCCAAGTTTCTTAAAGAACTTCACTGTCAGCAGCTCATTGTCACCAGAATGTTTCACATATGTGCCAAGAAATTTCTTCTGCAAAGGATTACAGATAGGCTCAGTTTAACATACATAAGTAGTCCTGCTGTCATCAATGGCACCTCTTATATACATGAAGTGCCTGTATAGATTTCTGAGGAAGGTTACTTCAAAAATTATCTGAATATACATGTATTTATACACGTATTTATACACAGCATTTTTGTTTGCAAGAGCCACTGCTGTGAGGGAGCTTATCTGGCTCATGTTGCTTACTGGAGGATACCCACACCCTTGCATATCTGCTCTGTCGCAGATCTTTGTCTTGTCCACCCGTAGAGATAAGTGAGATGCGCCTCCTAGCTGTTCATGTTTTTCAGTGAGATCTGCAAGGTGAATGAGCACTGTTAAGAACTATTCTCACATCACACATACTATGGACCTCCATGCCCACAGGTTAAGGGGATTTATAGGCAATTGCACCTCTCTACCCCAAGTTAAAATGCTAACTTTCTGCTAACACGTATGGTCCTGTGTCCTACCTCATGGCTGGTATCCCCAGACAGTCTGCAAAAGGAGAAATACGAGTATCTTCTGTCCCATGATTTCTTGGGAACCAGTGGGGTTTTGTTCAGATTTAAATCTTTCCCAGTTCTTTCCCCTACAGAAGTTATATAACCCGTAACTTAACTCAAAGATAGCTTGGCCCTTCTTCTAGGTAAATCCTTAATTGTTCCTTTTGCTTTGGAAGAAAATGTTAATGTCTCCTGGACACAGCCAAATGCAATTACTGTCTGCTCAAAAAGTAAGTAGAATAGATTGGATAAACTTGTCCAATTTACCATTTCTGGAGCTGAATATTCTTTCCAGACCAAACATAACAGCAAGAAAATCACTTTGTGTTGAAACTGTGGCCAAGCACTGGTGACCCCTAGTTGCATCTTTAGGTCAGTAAGGTTTTCAAGGAAGCCCCTGGTGTTTGCTTGGTCGTCTTATCTCAGATTGTGTTGAAAATGCATCTATAAAAGTACCTATTAATAGTAATAATGAAGAACAAAAGTAAAACTGTCCTCCAGTGCTTTCAAATATTTATCTTACTCTTACATATCTGCTGAAACACATTCCCAGAAGTCTTTAATTTTAACACATTATTGGCTGGTATCCATTTGTTGCCTCCTATTGCTGCCTTTAATATCATTCCTTTAGTACTTTTATGCATTTGGTCTTTATATGTAGCTAATGAGTGATCACAAATATTTTCAAGGCTAACGAAGATCATTCACTACTAAAAAAAGAGAAAAGCTACAGGTAAAAAATTAGGAGAAGTAAGAAGAAAAGAAAGAGAAAAGAGGGAACCAACACTAAACAGTGTTACAGGCAGAGAAAGTGAAGTTGCTGTTCCATGCAGTGTAACTAAGCCTCAGACCTGTAGGTGTTCCTGTTTGTCTTTTCTGGCAAACCAGCAATCCTCTCTTCCCACTACCTCTAATGTTTGTCCAGCCTTGCTTTGGACTGTTTTAGTGCCTTAAAGCTATAGAAGACTAACCTGAAAAGCAAAGAGGGGAGAACAAAACCCTTTCATATAGCTTCTCATGCTAAAATGGCATAGCAGGGTCAGAGCTGAGATGCGGAGTATGGCAGGACTGAGGCAGCCAGCAGGCAAATCAGCTTTAGCAACTACTGCCGCAGGCAGAAAGGAGATTAGATAGCTCATCCCTTATCAAGCCTACCCACAGCCAAGAATGAATCAAAATCTGAGCCTGAGCTCCGTGCCTAACACATAGAAATAGCTCACCTCTCTATTTTTCCATTTAGTGTTCTTTTTCAACTGTTTGACATTTCAATATATCAGTCTGCTCATAAAAAGTACCTTATTTCTTTCTCTCTTTGGTTTTTATTTGTAAACAGGTTTGCGTGCTTTTATTTATATCTCTGTATGTGAATCTTGTAAATTTTGATCACAAGACGGGAACATAGGTGTTCAGATAAAAAAATTCAGTACCAGTTTTCAAGCAAACAATTGGCAGCTTAGCTTTAGAGCCTTTTTTTATAATTTTTGAAAAATCCAATGATAACATGTCATCGAAACAGTATAAAAACTGCATGTGTTTCAGTTTAAAAGGGTTATTTTTTGGATAGAGAAAGCTTATGCACAAATACAGAGTTCTGTGTGGCCAAAAGTGTAGAAGCACCATACAAATAGTTACATAGCAAAGAAAAGATACTATGCAATATACTTGTGCGAATGAAAACACCATCACTTGAAAGCTGATACTAAATGGGTGTCTGGAGTGTTTAAAAAATGGTGGTCTAGACTTCAAAAATATGTTAATTGACACAGGTCTTTTTATACAAAATACAGATAAATGTGTAAGAGAGTTGGCATTTACTTGCAAAACGATGGTAAAAAGTGTTCCAAGTTAAATAATTTAGAAGAAATGGCTCTGGATTATGTGGCTATCAGAGTAATGAAAGGAGAATACTGATCAGTATGCCAAATCTTTAATACTTGTACCAACCCAATTCTCCCCTTTGGTAATTCTTTATTGTAGCCATGGTTACAAAAGAAGGAAACTTAAGTCACCCAGGCATTTGCAGTTCCTTTTATTTTTCTTAAGTAAGACTTAATTTTGCTATCCAAGAGGCTCCGTTTTCTACTCATAGCACTTGTAATTATCCTTTCCTAGATTTAAATATGACAGAATATCCTTAAGCATTAACTCATTTCTACATAGCTCATATAGATTTCATTTTAAAAGGCTTGCTCTAGCTGTCATTATGAATTTTATGAAGAGACCTTCGAAATAAGGTGCAGTATTCAGAAGTTAAATATACATAGTGAAAGTACTTATATAGAATAGACTAGTTATTTTGAGGAATGTACTTTTAGAAATCGATTTTCATGCTAAAGCAAAAGAAAGAAGAAGAAAAAAAAAAAAAAAAAGAAGGTAGTGCTCAGGAAACTTCAGGAGAAGACTTAAAACATACAATGAATCATAGATTAATTCAGATTGGAAATGGCCCCAGGAGGTCTCTATCGCAACCTGCTGCTCAAAGCCGAGTCAGTCCTGAGGTCAGCCCAGGCTGCTCGAGGCTTGATCCAATTGGGTCTTGCAAGCCTCCAAGCCTGGAGACTGCACAGCCTCTTTGGCAGCCTGTTCCACTGCTTAACTGCCATTTTCCTATTTCCTCTGGGATATCCCCTGTTTCACTCTATGTCTGTTGTTTCACACCTTCCAACCATGAACTGCTTTGGCTATGTCTTGTTGCTAAACTTATCATAGGCGCTGGAGGGCTGCTGCTGGGTCCCCCTGACACCATCTCTTCTCCCAGCTGAATAAGCCTCAGCTTCTCCTCAGAGGATACTTGCACACCTGCTCCAGCCCCCTACTGACTTTGCAATCCTCTGCTGAACTTCATTCAGTTTATCAGTGTCTTCGCTTCCTGTTCAAGAGGCCCAAAATTGGACATGGTATCCTAGATACTGTCTAATAAGCGCTAAGTAAAAGAAATAGATAGCTCCCTTGCCACTGTGAATGTTCCTGATGATATAGTTCCAAACACTGCTACCCTTCATTATTGCCAGAGCGTGTTCATCTTTAGCTTATGCTCCACCCTCTACAGAGCTGTTCCACAGCCAGCCAGTGTCTGACCTGTACCACAGCAAGCGGTACAGGTGCTCAACTTTGCATTTGTCCTTGCTTTTTCTCTCATGGTTCCCATCAGCCCATCCCTCCATCCTGCAGAGGTGCTTCTGGATGGCAACCAAGGCACTAGCTAGGTGTCATCTGCAAGTTCAGTGAAGGTGAACTCTGCCCTCTCCTTCAGGTCACTGAAAAGAATATTAGACAAAGGGGTCCTAGGGTAAACCCCTGAAAAATATCATAACTGGCCTCCAGGTTGAGCCCACCCTTTGGGCCTCAGGCCCAGGCAAGTTTTCCCCCATTTATTAGGCCATCCATCCAACCAACCAGCTATAATGATCCAACTTGGAAATGAAGATGCTGTGGGAAAGGAAGGAGTACGTCTAGATTTTTTAGACCAGCATATATAATTATATATAGAGAGACTGTATATAGAATACTATATATAGTATATAATGCAGTTTATTGATTTCTGTACAGTAAATAGAATAGTGTTTCTTCTCTTTCTATAGAGTATAGTAATGAGTGAGAAATAGCAGAACTGTGCTCAAAGAATATGTCATTATCATAATTTAAAGCTCCCACAAAAAATGAATCATCCTGTCGTTGATCATAGCTGTTCTGAGAATTTCTATTAAAATCTATTTATTTTATTCCTATTGTAGTCTATGAAACTGTATAGGTATGTACAACAGAAGTGGTTAGGGAATGGAATTTTGAGTTGTGAGGTAACCTGAGCGGCTTTTGAGGTGAGAGCCTTAGAATATTTGATGTGAAAGGCAGGATGGGTTTTCCAAGTTACAAAGAAACATATCTTCTCTGTGCCTTCTTAATGGGTGATATCCCTAGCTGATCTGGTGTCAAGGATGCACAGAAATGTGTTCCTATTAGATTTTAGGAAGCATCTCCATCCTTATACAATCTTCTTCACCACCCATTAAACGCACTTACTATTGTGAGCTGGAGTGAGTGGCTGCAGTGAGTGGCCCAAGAGCCATTTTTCTCAGTGCAGACAAATTTTGGCCACAGCAAGTTGTCATATATTCATACTGAGCCCATTGTGCAATGTGCTTATTTTAGAGCAATTAACTGGAAACTTGGAAAATGCCCTCTTTCCCACCCTCCCCTCAAAAAAGAGCCAATACCTGCGTAGCTGAGTCATATAGGTTCAGCAGCATTCCACAAACAACTGAGAAGCACAAGTGCTGATGCCCATTCATCAGAGGTCCCAGCTCATCAACCTCAGATTCCAGTCACCCCAATTGTTTGTCTGCTTCAAGCCACGGTGGAATCCACAGGAGAGAGATTTCTGAACATTGACCATGCTTTCTTTAACACATCTCTTATTCTCCTTTTTTTTTTTTTCAGGAGTACTGTCTACATTTGAGTCTGTTTGGACTTTAGACTGTCTCTTCATTGCAGAAGCATGTATTTCTCTTTCTTTTCCAGTCTTTGCTCATTTCTGACAGGTTGCTCTTTTCCACACCATCATCTTTTATAGTTTGACTGTGTAATTTTTTCCTTTGAGTCATTTGAAGTCATGTGAAATTTTGGATTTCTTTTAAAGCAATTTTCCAACATATAAATAATCTGAAGAATGTCAAGGGAGGAAAAATCTGAAAGCTCGAAGTTATCTAATACTTGCTGTGAGGATCTGTCCTGAACTGCACGCACCTTTTATAACTTCCCTAAGTGGCCACATAACTGTAGAGGCATCTGAGTTCTTTTGTTGTGTATTTTTCCTAGCCCTCAGCATGTTGCCACACTGGTATGGCTGTCCAGCTTCTCAAACGGAGCAGGCTTAGCTGGAGCTGAGTTAGAGGAAGTGCAAACTGAACCTACAGCTGTCTTTAGCTATCGCTCCAAGTAAAAAACCCCAGTATTTCCTAAAAGCTTTAAATTCCTTTTCCTTGAGCATCCCAGAACTAGCTTGGTGTGTAGTGGCCCAGCTGTAATTTACATTTGACCATAATTTGCATTCATGAGCAAGGAATTCCTCAGTCTGTTTCACCTGAGGGGCTTTGTCCAGCTGGCATGCTCGTAGTATGACTAATGGTACAGGCTGCGTATGAACTACAGCAGCAGGAGGTGATGGGAGTCCTGAAACATTCCTCCAAGTGGAGTATAGGTAGGCTTTGTAAGGAGCTGGGGTTACAATCTCTGCCTGGCAGAAGGATGTTAGGCACATCTTTAACCCCAGTCTTCCACTTAAAAGCTACTATAATATGGCTTTCCTCCATGAAATAGCTCCACATTTTAAAGGAATATGGACTTATTTCCTAAGTAAATGGGAAGCATGCACAAAATTTGTGCCAGAATAGTCATGTTATTTTGGTGTCCCGAGGCAGTTAAGTTAGAGCTTGTCATGGTTTTAAACTTGCCTGGGAAAAGGAGAGGAAGGACTTCTAGTCCTTGCTAGTGGCTATTTAAAAGCTTTACCTGATGACTGATTAACAAAAAAATTCATGAACGTTAGCCTCCTGGCTATTGCAGATCTTAACTGAATGCATAATTTTACTCACAGTTTGAAGAGGAAAGAGATATACCTTCCTTGGTAGGAAGTGTACTCGCTTGCTTGCCTCTCTCCTCCCACCTTCCCTCCCACCTTCCTTCTTACAGGTGCTTTATGCTTTTTTCTGTATTTATACCCTGAATTTAGGCTTCAGTCATTGCCTTCTCGAACTATACCAAGAACATAAAATGAGATTTGCCCTAAGGCACAGAACCAAGCATATGCACTAAAATGCTTTGCACAAAACTGGCTATTATAGTGGTATTTGAAAATGAACAGAAATGGATGTCATTACACATGTTTGACAGCAGTGGGTATACCGCATGCAAAGAAGAACAGGTCTTGTAGCTTGTGTGTCTCAATAAGAATGCACAGCAGTGAATCAAGATAATTTGGACATTTCAGAGTGTTTGCACACCATTTGGTGTAATCACTTAAGACTTTTAAATGTAAGTATTCTTGAAAGGCAAAAAGCACTAGAATTACTAAACGTAATGTGTATAAATGTAAATCTTGGCTTAAGAGAATGTGTGTATTGTTTGCTTTTTTAAAATGTTTTTTAATAAATATTGATACTAAAGATGTACACTCAGTACATGGAACATAAAAGAAGTGCCTAATCCTCATAATTCTCCCAGTGTAAAACTTGAGCAAGTAAGATATTGCTGCAAAGCAGCTACACCAGAATAAAAAGGTAGGAGTTAGAGTAGCGTTACTCTAGGTCTCTGAATAAGACATAGCTCAAGTTATTCTTTACACTGTTCAGAGCATCATCAAATCTTTATACCACTGACATCAGTTATAGTTTGGATGGGTGTGTGGTGGTTGATAGTCTGCGTAGTGTGATGGCAAGCTAAGGGCAGATTTTTGCGCTGTTTGTGCACAGCAAAGTCAGCACATGATCTAGAATCTTAGTGCTGTGGTGAGATGACCACCACTTTCAAAACACTGTCAAAAGAGACTATTATTTCATTAAAGTAGGACTACCCAAGTGGAAAACTCAAACATACTTGAAATCTCTAAGTTGTAACAAAGTAATTTAGCCAATAAGTTGTTTCTACTCAGGTTAAAGCAGAAAAGCTAGGAATTGTGAGACAGCAGAGAGAAGGATCAAGATGTTGAGCGATTAGGATTTATCACCAAAGTATATTTTCCCAGATTTGAAAGAAACAGAGAGGTCTTTTTTTCACTTTGAATACCACTGTAAAAGTACCTAAGACAGTCCATTTACTAGATTATCTTGAAACTTCAGAAACTTGAAAGTGTGCTATATGGGAAGTATAGTCCTGCATAAGCCCTCAGACTTCAGCCAGCAAAACAAAAGGGAAATTTAATACTCCAATAGTATTAACAATGTATTTACAGCTGCTGCTGCTGCCCACATGAAAAAATGTTTCCCAGGGGCTGAGATCAAAGGTACTGCCACAGTGTGACATACTATGGGACTACACTATAATAATTTTACAGATTTAACAGATTGTTCCCAATGAAAATGTGTGTGATATGAACTGCAGGTGTTCATAAACAGAGAATGGAGGATTTTAGTTATTTATTTTTTTTTTAATACAGGTTAAATTTTTAATCAGCTACTTGCTTCTGTTGTGCAACAGCCTCATGTTTAATCCTGGAAATGTCCCTCCTGTATCTGTAATTTTCAAGGGTCAAGTATAATCCAAATATCCTAGAATTTTGACCTTGAATCCCTTGTAGCTGCTAGCCTACTCTTTCATGTTAAACCAATAGGTTTTTAGCAGTCTGTGTTGGCTATGGCTTTTCTTAATTAGTTTTTATAATGCTGTTAGATACCTTGTAAGTAAGGAAGTTTATGAGCAAGTGGAGGGCTCTTTATTAAAAGTGAGGCAACCCCCTCTGGTTATTGTTCTTTGCACATTGTCTTAGCTGAGAGACTATAATGCCCCTCTTTGTTTTATTTTGCCACCCTGATATAAATGAGGGAAGCATCATATCCAAAAGGACTTAGAAATGGCAGCAGGCTACTTGCCAGGTGCTGTGGGTATGTCATCAGAATGGTGTGCAGGCATTTAGTCTCCTGACTCTATTAATGTTAATGGAAGCCAGGCAGTTCAAGCTCCTTGTACCATGCTCCAAACATATCCATTGAAGTCCGGCAAACAAGCCCTGAGGCTTCCTTGTAAAAGTCTTTGAAACTGCTGCTCTTCTGTAAGATTTGTGATGAAAAACAAGCCAGAAAGCTGCCTAGTATACATGGATTTCCATGCAGAAGCTGCCCCTGAATATAGATAGGCCTGATGTTTTTTTCATACCATTAAAATCAGAGCACTCTGAAGGGAAAAAGGGTGATATGAGAGGTCCCTTCTTCCCATGGGCAATGAATTGACTAGCTTTGTAGATGCACCTTCAGGTAGGCCTTTTCTTTACATATTATATTGACAGCTGCTGCTGAGAAACACCTGAACCAGGCACCAGAGCTCACATCCCCAGCTCTGACAAAGCATTGCTGATTTATTCTGTTGTTCTGGTCTAATGCAAAGTGGCTGTAGAACTGGTTTATATTTCTTCTGGGAATGTGGAAAGATATTACTGTATTACAGAAGGCTGACCATAGAAATCTCCCTTTCAGCTCCTCTGTCAGTAGGGAGACTATTCCCCCAGTTGGGGGGAGCAGGAATTGGGGCAGTTGCCCTTGCAGCAGCTCATCAGTTGGTTACCCATCAGAGGATGAGACTCAGCCACATCTGGGAGTAGGGCCCCAGGGAACTCATTCTTCATGCCTTCTGCCATGTGTGGTCTTATCTACGATAAAGTCTGAAGGTAATATTTATTCCCATGTAGATATTGCAACAGGATCACAGATGGTACAAAAATAGCTTCTGGAATGCAAATGTAAAGGAGCAGGAAGCCAGAATCCATTGCTTTCTTAGATGCGCCGCCATAAGCTTGAAATAATATTACTCCTATCATCAGAGGTACTTGCTATCAAGATGCTGGGAGAAGAGAGTCGAGTTCTTTCTCACTTCCAGACACCTTAAATTCCTTGACTTTTTAAATGGCTAAGTGAAGATAGATGGTTCCAAGTTAAGCTAGTTTGCAGTTACTCTCATGCATGTTCAGAATCAACAAGTTTTTAACAGTGGCCTATTTTTTCACTTCCTGTATTTCTGCAGCTGTGTGGTCCCCTGCAGACTGGGCTGCCTTCCACAAGCCATAAACCAATTTGAGGACTGCCCTGGTTTAGGCTTTGTGTAAAATTCTCCTTGACTGCAGTCATTGGCCAGAAGTGCAGCAATGCAGGTTTGCAAAATACAGCTATATCACAACTGAGAATCTGCCCCCAAACTGCTTGATTTTAATCAGGCGCAATGCAAGATATGTCAGGTAACAGATTTCCTGTTAGGAGAATTTGTTCCAATTTTTCATGGTTGCATGGAGGGATATTTCATTGTTTATGTCTTTGTCCTCATTAATACAAAATATCTTGCAGAGGAAATATGTGGCTGCAAAAGGGAAACTGAACTTCATGCTTTAGGCTATAATTTGATCCCTGCAGACAAAGAGGTCTCTCCGCCCCTGCTGCCTGTGCCGTTGCAGAAGCAATCATGATGTGCATTAGCAGTGTTGTGTGTGTGCTGAGACAGTAGCCAACAAGAGTGAGTTTGCTGTGCTTTTGACCTCACTCACTGCCTGCAGCAGGGAGCTGGAGGATGGACAAGACCAAATGTGTAGAGGTCCATGTGACACACTGTGTCCCTAGCCACCATGGCAGCCCACGTTTCTGCCTCTGCTACTCTAACCTGCAGGATATGTTTGGCTGCTGCTGAAAGCAAGCTTTATTTGTTTCACCAGTAATTTTACTCTCTGGAGAAATACCATCTACTGCTTCGTGCTTTTTTCTGGCTGCTACAAGAAATGTGTTGAACTAATATTTCAATGAATAATATTTTTAATTCTTCAGGAGACCAGTTAGGCATTTTCAGAGGCCTCTAAGCTTTACATGTGGCTTTCAAGGATGGTCACGGCTTTCTGTGCATGTTTTAGAAGTGTAAGCTTTCCCTTCCAGTGTAAATGAAATCCAGTTCAAATAAACCCAGACAAACACTTTATCAGCAAAAGCAACTGCAATGAAACTTTTTACCTGACTTCCTGATGTCTGGGTGATTGAAATTAAACTGAAACATTGCACGGACTTAAAAATCAGAGATTACAAAGCTAAGAATAGAATTGGTTTGTTTATGCTGTCTTTTAGCAAACTGTGATTATTAATCTGAGAGGTAGAAGCATGATTTTAAGATTGCTTTTAAAATAAATTTGCATCTTTTTGCTAAGGATACTGGTTGGCAACGTGTACATACTCAAAATGATTCTAATATGTCGTTCTTGCAGCAAAGAATGCAATAAAAAGCCACCTGTGGCCATGTGTTGTCTGTTGATCCACTTCTTATTCATAGATGGCACATTGTGCAGTCTGTTTCCAACTAGTAAGATTAATGTTTAATTAATCAAAACCTGGCACTCCTTAAGCTGTGGATCATGTGCTGATCTCAGCGTTTTCTGTTGATGAAAGTTGTTACTGCCATTGCTGTGCATTACAGGCGACTCACATCTTTCTTTAGTTCTGCAATATTTTGTATTTTCAGAAAGCTTTCAGCTGTGTTTTTTGATGTGCAGTTCTGGTGTCCTCAACAGAAAAAGGACATGGAACTGTTGGAACAAGTCCAGAGGAGGGCCACGAGGATGA
>JANRGW010014761.1:13029-57640 GCA_024733675.1 Psilopsiagon aymara | reverse complement strand
AGAAGGAAAAAGAAAGAAAATGTATGTAACTTCCAGGTTTAGAGTTTCAAAACAATTTTTGGGGCTTAAGCATACAAGGAAAAATCCCAGTCAAGTCTCATCTCTGTAAATGATATACATCTGGGAAAATAACAATTCACAAGAAGATTTTTCTAGTTCCTGAAAGTGGGTAGCCCTTCATGTATTTCCTTCCTTGTTTGTCTCCTTGTAACTCACATTCACTGTGAACTGCATTACTGGGCTGAGCTCTCACTAGCAATTATCTTTCTCCCTGAAATGTCTTCTGAGAACTGGAGAGGCAGAAAAGCACAATTTTCTTTCATTGCATACAACTTTTACAGAAATTGCAGCTATATAAAAAAAATATAAAAAACGTTAACTTGAAACAGAACAGCTACAGATACATGGTTTGCTCAGTCTGAGTAGAAAGAGGAATGCTTATCAACAACTGGCTAGAAGCATGGGCTTCTATCTAAGTTTACCATCTGGGTATTTGACAAGAATTTGGGAGGGGGAAGGGCTCTTTCACAGACCTATAGTTTATTCAGAATTGTTTTGTGGATAGCATAGGATTGCTAAAATCCATTTAGTGTGCAGAGTCATAACTACACAGTAAAACCTCCCAAGATGCAATGTGACTACTGTACATTTTGATTTAACGTTGCAATTCAAAAAACAGTATTTCAATGTAAAAGTAATAACTTCAAGACTGGAACAAGACCAAGCCTCTTGTGACCAACAGTAATAATATTCATAATGTTAACAAACCTCTTCAGATGAAGTCATTGTTTAATACATTTTAGGCTGCATGTGAAGTGGTTACAAACATCTTGTTTCTGTAGTTGTCAATAATTTTGGGATCATGTATGCAGATGGATCTTGTGTCCTTCTTTTGTGGATTTCAACTGTACAGTAAGGGTCTGGATATTAGTATTCATTGAAGCTGGTTGAGAAGCTAGTGTTCCAGTTGAGAAGAAACTCTGCTTTTCAAAATACGACTTTCATCATATTGAGTCTGAAGTCATCATTTTAAAACTTCTCGTGAACTGTAAATTCCTATACTTTTTTTGAGCAAAAAAAGAAATCCTGAAGTAGTCTGCTTGGCTAGCAATGAGCCTGACAAAAATTCCCGTTTTCTCTGAGCCATGGGAGAGCGCTTACACAAACTGCACTGGGAGTGATAGCCCCTGGGAGGCATCCCAGTACATCTCAGCTTTACAGAAGGGAGGGAGCCTGGGATGCCAGAAAACGAGCCTAGGAATTACTGTGGAATTAGGATTTTCCACGGTCCTGTGATGCCCTGAGGTCTTGGCACTGGCAAACTGCAGGGCTGTGCCATCTCCAGTGGTGCGGAGCCCTGGCAGGCAGCCTGCTCTACAGCCTGAGAGCCCACCGCAAAGCCGCTGTGCCAGGCAGCCTGCATTGGAAATGGGAACACAGAATTTTCAGGATCACTGGATCTTGGTTTGGATCACTGGATAGACTTAACCAAAGATATACACACTGAGTCAGTCCCGGGCCTTGGGCTGTGGGACAGCCCAGGGGAAATTCTCACAGTCGTAAACTTGGAGTCTCCATTCAGCCTGCTTGTAGGCCAGCGATAGCTTTCCTGGATGGATTAGAAGTGGATTCAAGAAATTGCAAATGAAGTAGTTTGAAGCCAACATGTTGGCTTTTTCCACTGCAGAAAATTTGTACTCATTACTGTGACATTTCTTTTGTATTTATAAAATGAAATCACATGCAATAACCTTATACACTAAATTCCTTATGAGGTGTTTTAAACTTGTATATATGGCTGTCCACTGAGTTAACAATGAGTATTTTTATACCATACTTTAGCAATTCAAATTCACAGTCTGGTTCTGCTCCAAAGAGCCGCTACAGTTATAATTTCAGTGTATAGTTACAAGTTCACTGTATGAAGTTCTGAGGACTTCAAGCAGCTATGAGTCTCATTTGAGCATCATTTTCCCTGGATATAAGGTCATCATTATTTGTCCTCAAGGCTGCAGAAGCATCAAAGCATATTTGTTTTCTAGTAAAACACTTCAATCACCTAATGATCCAGGCATAAAAGTTCCCCTGACCTGTTGTGACAAGTGAGAAAGAGTATCAGGGAACTGTCTTCAGCACTCAAAGGAGAAATGGGGAAACATAGAATCTTAAACACTCTGGATGACTTACCCTGAGCCTTAAAACATTGTAAAGTATGCAGGGAAAAAAAAAAAAAAAAAAAAAAAACAAACAACAAAACCAAAACAGTGACAACCATGTCCAAGTGTTCCAGATGGGATTCATCTTCAGATTCAGAGCTACCTGTTGGTATCTACGCATGACTAGGTATCTTGGTCCCAATTACCATCACTGAAGACCTACTCCATATAGACAATATAGTCAAAAGAGTTTGGGACTTGTCAGTCTAAAGCAGATAACATGTTTCATCTGCCGAACATACTTCAAGACCCAGCTCTGTGTGCCCACCTGTATAACTTGCCGTTGCAGACACATCCATGTACAGAGCCCTACAACAAGTTGTGCTACCCAAAGGAAAGAATGACTCTTAAAAACCTTTTGTCCAGCTGGCTATATAGTCTGTTTCAATGGTCACATGTTCCCAAAATATAAATCAAAATGCACAGAGGTTGGAACTTGGGGAAAGATTTGCAAGACTTGTCTTATATGTTAAGGAAAAACGGTAGTACCTTACTCAAGAGGATTC
Source organism: Psilopsiagon aymara (assembly GCA_024733675.1). Classification (NCBI taxonomy): domain Eukaryota; kingdom Metazoa; phylum Chordata; class Aves; order Psittaciformes; family Psittacidae; genus Psilopsiagon; species Psilopsiagon aymara. Next base: position 54,918 of record JANRGW010014761.1, on the reverse strand, counting down.
ACGGAGTAACTCAGTACTTAGTACACATTGCTGAAAACAGCCCAGTAAGCACACCAAATTTACTGCACCTTTGTTCTTCCCCGCAGCAGTCATGACAACAGCTCCACTGACGTGACTGCTGCACCAGACGTGACTGCTGTGCCGTAAAGATGGCATCTCACTCTCACAAATTAGTCCTCACGCCAAACAAGCTGCTTTTAACTGAAGGGTTATATTATGTTAGTGCTCACAACTGCTTCCCAGTTGCACCCAGCAAAAGGCTAAACCACCTGGTGCTTGGGCAGCTGGTGCTCTCTGTTACCTGGAAACTGGAGCCTCGAGTGCAAGCACTGTTGAGAAAGTGATTTTAAAAAAGCAGCAGGAACATTAAAGCATGATTCATATAAGACATGCATCGTCGTCCAAGCAGCTTCCCTGCTTGAAGAGCTGTATTATTTTAAGCTGCAGGATCCTTTATTGATGTAAGTATACTGAAGCCCTCAGAGGTTGAATGCAGTTATTCCAGTATAACCCAAACTGGGGCTATTTCATTTGCAGGTTGGGAGAAAGGTGAAGGCAGGGCACAGTCCAATAGCCTCCCAGATCTAGCGATCCAGTGGTCATACAGCTGCAGCACTGAGCAATGACAGTTATGCTAATCTGGGAAGAGAAGATCCCCCTGGGCAAAACATCTTGAGAAAGGCTGGGTTGTATGAAAACACTGGCCTATTCTCAGCCAATTGTTTTAGAAAAAAGGTAAGCTATGAATTGAAAGCACTGCAGCTATTCCTGAAGAATCCCCCACCAGCCTGCTCTCCTTCTGCAATAAGGATGCCTAGTTCCTTTGTAGTTAAATTCTTCTCAAGTGACTTAACTGTCCTGTTAAGACTCATAAAAATGTATGTACAGAAAAGGCCTTGGAAAGATTCACAGTAATTTTACCAGTGACTTCAATCAAGTCAGCAGAGGGAAAAGTGGGAATAATGCAAGCAGTGAAGCTCTTCCCCCTTTTTTTCTCACTCCTTCCAACCTCTCCCTCCCCGCCTTTCTGTCCTCCCTTGATTGAAAAGTTGAGGGGAAATCTTGGAAGCAGTCCTGGATGAGATCTGTGCTCCTAAGAAGAGCCAGAATGCTGTGAGCCAAGAGCCAGGCTGAAACTCCAAACTTTTACTGTTTATATTGAAGCTTATACTCACTGGCTGCAGGAGTTTGCAACCACTTTGTTTCACACAACAGCTGGGAGGGATCAGAGCCCTTGCAACCTATCCATCCATTCACCTCCAATCACACCAAGTGTCCACATGATGCTGAGAACATCACAGAGTGTTAAGGAAAAGGAATTCATCCACATGGGACAAAGAATTTCAACTGTTTATAACTTTCTGTTCTCCAATGTTTATTACTCCCCCCTATAAAATCTGCTTCCATCTGTGGTACCTTGTAGTGACAGAGTTAATGAAAACCCAAGCCGCATTCCAAGGATGGCAATACAGAATGAGAGAGATCTCAGCATTGTTTTGTTAAGATCTCAAATTGCCAATACGGCAAAATGAAGTAATGCACTCTGTCAACATGTAGTATGCTTTATAAATGGGACTGCCTGTTCATCTATTAGTAAAACAGGCAGAAAAGCACTATTTGATCAGCCCTAGAGCAGCTGACTGCTTGCTTTAACTTCTTCCTTAACATTTACTTGAAGCATGAAACTGCTGAAAGTCTCCAGTAAGTAAAAAAGCCAAAAAGATATCAAAAAATAATAAAATATATTTACAAATAGCCCTCACTTTGCGTATCTTGTCTTGAGTTACCATTTGTTTATCGGCAGAATTAAAACAAAAGTTAACGAAAGCACTGAATGCTGAAAATTGGTTTCCACAGACTTCAGTATTAATTTATAACTTTTACAAACAAAAGATTACTTTATTAGTTAACTTGGAAACTTCAGACAAGTTTCATAAATTTATAGAGAGCTTCCAGATTGAATTTTGCTGATCCAGGCCTCTTAGGCGGAGTTTGTGGAGCCAGACTCGTCATACGAGCTATTTCTATAAGCCTCAGGTAAATATACACAGAGTTCGTGTTGTTAGAGAAAGTATTTTTTTCTCTTCTAAAAAGTTTAAGTTAATCTTAAGCAAAACCAAAAGCTCATTCAGTACATTTTGTATTTGTTATTTTTGACCCATTTTGGGAAGCATTTTCCTTCCACACATCTACACTGTTCCTGCTTCTCTCAAACACACTTTAACTCTTTCATTCCTTTTAGCATTCTGCTTCACTCTCTGCTGCTCCGATCTCTGGGCTACAAACAGCTAGACAGCACAGCTGGAGAAAAGGAAAAAGGGGTTTCAGGCATTTCCTTCTTCTCCTCAACTAGAGCACTCATGCCTTCCCCTTCCTACATGTCTACTTTAAAACAGCCTCATGGAAAGTTGGTCCTATATTGCAAAATCAATTTACAAGTGTAAGCTTTCACTCATGTAGCTGAAGCAATGATGAGGATTCTATTACAGGGATCAAATGGATATGTTTCATTTCCTTTTTTATTCATAATTGCCATGGCCATCTAGAACAGCTTTGTAAGACTATCACTCTGTAATCACAGGGTTTCCCAATTTTCAGTGTATGTAAAGCTGTAATTTGTAAACTCAGTACCTCAAGCAATATCTCTTACTTAAAAACTCAGCTTAATGACAATCTTTCAATAAAATATCATGTAAAAGCTTACCCATAAAACTCAGATCGAAGTACTCAAACTCAGGAATCAAAGGACCTACAGCTTCCCCTTTGGGTATAAGTGTGCCTTGCAGAGAGGTGGGAAAATGTCCCTTCCCCTGAAATTTGCAAAGTGATTCTTTTTTTTTCCCACTAAATGATATGATATAGGATACTCACTATAGGTAAAGGTTTGTTACTAAATTCGCTAAATCTTTCTATGACAGACAATGAGAGAAAAGATCATATTAGCAAATACAGAATGAAGAAATGGGTATGGCAATACAACAGGGATGACCAAACTTCTTGATTATCAGCTGGAAATGAACACCTTCATGTGACCAAGAGCCTTCATATGGCCAATACTCCCACCTCAAGGGCTTTCTGGAGCTGGCTCCAATGTTTGTTGGAGCAGCTCTCACAGATGAAGACACAATGGCCAGAAGCTCCCTCCGCTCCTCTCTGGGACAACTCTAAATAACACACACAGCTGGGGACACAATTGGCCCATCAGTGTTGCCTGAACAATCCCTGTTGGCTTAGTTCTATCCACAGCCAAATATATGGATCAATCCCTGTGCCAGTATGACTTCATGGCTGCCTTATAACGAAATTATGGCACTTGAACTGTCCCATGAAGATTGGAGAGACTGCCTACATGCCCACAAGACACTTCAAAGTAGAGCAGTGCAGTGTTCATCTGTGGACAGATCCAGGCAGGTTGTCTGAGATAGAAAAAATAGTTTTTCACTTTTTTTTGGTACTTGTGAGAAGGCAGGTAACAGTATTTTGCTACTGATGGTGCCCAGGCCTGGTGTTGCTCTACAGATGAACATTCCAACAACAAATTAGCAACATCAAAGTCATGTCTGAAAACCACCTGTGGCACAATCTTCTGCACCCAGCAGTACCAGCACAAGAAGTTCTCTTGTGATCTTGGGTGAATCATCACTGTCCTAACAGAAATTACTGATCCCATGGGTCCACAGAGAGAAAAAAAATTATGCTGCTCCTTATTTAACTCTAGGCAAACGCATCCTGGCTTGCTTGAATGGTTTACACTGATAGATGAAGAAGATTCGACTGATTTCTTGCTTGAACCATAAGCAGCCAGCTTTCACACATCCTGGTCTGTTGGCACCACTGAGGCCTACTGCACAGTACAGTGATGGACAGACAGTTGTATTGACTTGTTCATCAGTCTAGAGTGATCCAGAAGATGACACCTGTATATTTCTGTGTACTGTTTGGTTTATTCCAGTAAATGGGATGATTTTTAGCCTGTTGTAGTTACTCTATCAAATTGAGAATGAATCTTATTGGTATTGTGTTACTTTAATTCAAAACCTTTGTGAAACACCTGAAGCGCAATACAAATCTCCTTCTTGCTCTTTATTTAATCACAGGCTGCTGACAATTCAAGGTAGCAGCTAATTACTTGCATAGCTTTGAGTATGTTCCTACTCCAAAGACTGTTCGTAAATTTTAAACTCTGTACATAACTAAATGTTTGTCTAAATGTAATTCTAATATGATGTTTTCCCCTGTGATTATTTATAAAGCCTTAGGGCAGTATGTGAATCTGTGAAAATAATAACCATGAGATTCTTCCTGCTCTTCTGTGGAAAAACTGCTCCTGAACCAAAGGCAGAGAAAGCTACGCACCTCTTGGTGCTACACCTGCTATATGAAAGCTGTATCTGCTACCTTCAGAATGACCTCAGGTCCAGCTAAGGGTCTCAGATGAAGAAGCCATCTCTCAGACATATTACTTCAACTGGACAGAAAGCCATGACAGAACTTCACAGAGGAAAATCTTCCATATTGTCTCTGTCGTGACCTTTTGTCAGTTCCTCTGGATTCACCTTCAAAATGCCATCAGCAAGCAGAGTGTTCAGCTTTGCACTGTAAAGTGTGTAATCCCTCCACAGATTCAGCAAGCAAACACTGCAGGAGGTACCAGAGCATGAACCATGGTGACTACTTGGTTGATGGAGGCTAAGAAGGATGTGACAGTTCTGCTCTTCAAGGGCAGTCATGACACACAAACCTATCCTTTGCATTTTTGGTGGGAATCCAGTCAAAACAAAGGTGGGGGAACTCTCAGCAGAAGAGAGGAGAGCACTCTGTGTCAGCTGCAAACAACTGGAGCCACTGATGTTCCTCTGCCTAAGCTGTAGCAGGACAATAGCATTCCCCTGGAGCTCATGTGTTATTTGGAGCCTTTTCAGATTATTTTATTAACAAAGCTTTGCAGACTTTTTAAGTGGGGGGAAAGAGAGTCAGATTTTCCCCTCACTGTTTTAAGAAATCAGACTAAATTTTGCAAATAGATATAAGAATTAAATCTTCATTAGAACCTGCCAGTCCCTTAAGATCTGAGCTTTGTGGCTTTATTAGCTGACTCAGAATCATTTAATGTTTTAACTGTCACATTTATTTTCAGTTTAATATTATTAAATGACCAATACCATTAGGGCACAATTGGTTCTACTGCAATTAAATAATATGAGATACAGACAAATGAAACTAAATAAAGTGAATAAGTGTTCTTTTGATTCAAATTCTGAAGTTTAATTCAAATACTTAAGTGAACTTGACAGTGTCTGTCTGCAAGTAAATTCTTACTTCTTCACTACAGCACCAGAACATAAAGGTACTTTCAATATGCACATGGACACTGCATTATACAAAACAGCAGTACATTAATGCCTCAAGTTGTGATGGAAAATCTTGATTTAAGATCTGAAGAGCAATAATGGAGAGGAAGAAAACTTGTAGCTACCTTTGGTAGCATAGTTGGTGGGAGTTTTTTTTTTCCAAGTGAGTTCAGGGAAACAGATTGAAAAATAGCATTTATGAATCTTCTCCTACTCAAGTAGAAGGGGAATAAGCCCATTGCTCTCCTTGCAGTTAATGTCCAAGTATCAGTTAATATCATAGAATCCTAAATGGTCTGCACTGAAAAGGATCTTAAAGCTTATTGAGTTCCAACCCCATTGCCACAGGCAGGGACTCCTCCCACCGGACCAGGTTGCTCAAAGCCCTGTCCAACCTGGCCTTGGACACTCCCAGATTATCTCTGCAATCTGTTCCAGTGCCTCACTACTCTCTTGGTAAAGAATTTCTTCCTAATGTCTAATCTGAATCTACCCTCTTTTGGTTTAAAACCATTCCCTCTTGCTCTACTCCTACATGACCCTATAAAAAGTCCCTCTCCAGATTTCTTGTAGGCCCCCTTTAGACACTGGAAGGCTGCTCCAAGGTCTCCTCTCTTCTCCAGGCTGAACAAGCCCAGCTCTCTCAGCCTGTCTTCATAGGAGAGGTGCTCCAGCTCTCTGCTCATCATTGTGGCCCTCCTCTGTACTCACTCAAGCAGGTTCATGTCCTTATTTCGTTGGCTGTCCAAATTTCGGTGGCTGTTGTGCCCATGTCACTGAGGGTGGAATTTGTCTTAGTGGACTACAAGAAAAAAACTAAGTTTCTCACTTAATAAGAAAACCCTGAAAAGCTACACTATCTATATCAGCCAGATGACAATCTGACTTATGCTACCCTACACTTCTCAAACACTCCCTCCATTGTGACCTTGTGCAGACTCATGAAGCGCTTAACAATCCAACAGTGGGCTGCTACCATAGGAGTGGTCTTGCATCCCTTTGCTTTCCTCATGGGCGTCCACAGGCTCCTGGTTTAGTGGCTGTGGGGTAAGTATTCTACTCTGAAGGAAAATTAATAGGCTTCTGGCGGATTAGTTTTCTGTCAGATCAACTGCTCCTGAGATTGCTCAACTGCCACACCTGGTCCAGGGAAAGTGGGAGGAATGGATGATTATAGGTTGCTTTTCCAAAGTGACCTGCAATTAAACTAGAGTAATCAAACATTTTGTGCAACAGAACACTTAGCCTTTTAAAACCATGCATATTCAGGGCTTATTATTCAAAAAAGAGGTTACATTACTTGTTGTATTCCTTTTCTACAAAAGAACAGGCCCTGTCAGCATTAGGAAGTATTTCTCTGTGCCATACATAACTCCATTGTGGAATTCACTGTCAGGACTGTGAAAGCTATAAGTAAAAATGGGTTTAAAATCCAGATACATAAGTGCCTAGCCATCAGTGGCTAATAAATAAAATTACTCTGGTTGCTGTCTAGTTCAATAAGACCCTAATTCACTAACCATAAGGAAAGGGAAAACGTTCCTCATATCTTATACTTCTTAATTTTTCTACTGTCTTCTACACTTTCTTTAATCATCATTCCCTCCTACCACAGAGAACAGCATTATGGTGTTAAGGATCCTCTTAATCTCAGCCAGTATACCAGTTCTGACACTGATGTATCTACATCTCACAGGAGTCTGACTCCTCATCTGTGATCAATCAGTCCCTTAGAAGAAAATGCAGTGCCATCACTAGATTTCTTGCCATGACACTAGACATGGTCTAAAAATGCTGACCTCCTCTGTGAAGAGTTGCTCACAAAATGAAGCTTGAAAAGGGGAAGCTTGAATGAAGCTGAATACCTTCAAGAAGAAATGTAAAGCAGGAAAAACACAATGGCTGGAAAAAAAGTTGGTTTTGGACCAAATAGAAAAAACGAAATCTGTAAAGATGTAATTTGTTACTCAAACAATAAATAGGAATAAATATTAAAATAAACACTAATTTTTAAATAAATGCATTTTAGATTTCAGATTTGATTTAAACTTCATCTGATCTATTAGCTTAAACTTTTGCAAGAAGATTCATGTTTTAATGGATCAAGATCCTTAGTATAAGAGGCCTTTAGGTCTCACTAAGCTGGAAGGGATATAGTCACAGATTTCAGTACTGCTGTTCACCCAAGCCACCATTCCACGGGATATTAACCTGCCTTTCACTCTAGAAACCAGAATGCCAGAAAAACAGACCTGCAAATGAAAGCAGGTGCTCAGGAGTGCTCTTGAAGAAGGATGCTTTCCTGAACGGAGGCCAGAAGATTGGTGTAGACTCATGCATTAATGCATGATTACAATACATGGCCCTTTGACGTACAGACTCCCATTAAGAGAACAAGACCTGCTGCAGGATGACTTTTCTGATTTTCAGTTGAACCTCACTGGTGATAGGAAGAAGTAAAGTTGGGTGGAGCGTTGTTTGACAGACACTCTAACCCATCAGAAACATCACGCACTGCCTGCAAATCCCACCTGAGCACCGAATCCCACCTCAGCTCCATGCACAGCTGGGACTCTTCTGTGTGAGTGAGACATGGTCACAGGACAGATGGCTCCTGTGCCTTCCCTGGAGCAAGCTCCAAGCCAGGGAATGACAGCAGGCAAATTAGGAGCAGCAAAGCTTTTACAAGGGTGTTACAGAGCTGATCACAGAAGACATGAGGACAACAGGAGGAAAAGAAAGAACAAAGTCAGCAGACAGCTTTAGCACCCACAGAGCACACTTACTGCCCAGGAAGGAGACAGGCAGTCCTATATTTAGCAAAAAAAGGCAGACAGGCTCTCTTGAGAAATGCTTATTGCTTTGAAAGGTTAACACAAAGCAACAGCCTCCTCCAGGCCCTTCCATGGAGGCCACCGTGGTCCCCACATTCCCCTGCTGTCACCACCCTCTCCGCTTCTCCTGCCAAGTGCTCCGACTGGTTGCAGAAGCCTCTGTTTGCCCTCCTGGAGAGCCCCGCTCATTTACTGCTGCTCTGACATGCAACACTCAGGCACGTCTTGGCTGCTGCCATTTATGAGCACAGACTAGGAAGGAAACCTAATTGTTTGGCAATTTTATAACTGACCACCAAATTTAGATTATTGAGGCGCGTTCTCCAGAAACAAAAGGGCATTTCCTTAACCCATTACACTTCAGAGTTTGCAAGTTAGGTAATTGTGCAGTTTGCTGGAGACACACTCCTGAACTCAAATCTTCCTGGTTCTCTTTAAAGCTGTTTTTGCTCTGCCTAACTGCTCAGGATTGAGAAAAGCTGTACAATGCGCACACAGCTTTACTCCTCATTTTCCACTGACACATTTTACTCCACCCCTCCCAGGAGTTCATGGCAGTGAGGCTAAGGGAAGGCAGGAAACTGCAGAAGTTTCTCTTTACTGCAGGGAAAACAGTTTTGAAGAGCCATAGGAGATGGGGATTGCTCTCCCTTCACATGTTTTGGAGCTGCAAGAAAGGGGCTTTCTGTGGAACAGAGCCATCACACATGGACAGAGCTCCTGATTGTTCTCTTCCCTTTTGCTGCCATGGCTGGGGAGGCTTTAATGTTGATGTTTGGCCCTGAGTGTCCCCGCTGCAGGAGAGGATTGAAGCTCAGAGGGTCAAGTATCCTGCCATCTGGGATATCTGATTGCCTGACAGACCTGTACATCTCTGACTCACCAAGGCTTAGCACCATTACACAGACATATCTTGCTCATCCAAGCAAAGCAAGACATGGAGCTGGTTGGAAAAACCTTTACCTGCACACAAAATTTTGCTTCTGTTCCTGCTCCTAATGTAAAACCTCAGTAGAAAATCTCAACATTTTGTAATTTGTCTTTGATTTAAGGGGTTGTTCTGACAAAAAGTTGTTGGTTTGGGGTTGTTGGCTTTTTTTTTTATTATGGCAAGCACTTTTTGAGATAACACTGTATTTCACTGAAGCCCATTTTTTCCATAGAAAATAGTTTCCTTACATCCACTCTAAGAACTAAGCTCATTTTGAGTGCACCGAACTCCATGAGTGATGCAAATTCTTCCTCTTTTCTGACCAGTCTTACATATTTTCCCTAATACATAGTTTGAGGCACCCTTTTTGTGTTGGCTTTTCTTTGGTCACCTGTAGTAACTCTTTTCTTTCAGTTCTATTTTCAAAAATACCAATGTTCTGTTTTAAAATATTCTTAGCTGGCCTCTTACACTGTGTATATCTGATTCCATCTGCCTTCTCATGAAAGCTGGCGTTAAGCCTAAAGTCATTTTTCCTAACTTTTTGGGCTATCCCTGCCCTTTGATCACTGAAGCGGCTTTTTATTTGTTCGCTGCTCTTCCACAGAGTATTCCTGACATTGCCTATGTTGTTCAGAAAGAAATTATCACTCTAAGGACTGAAAAGGAAGACAAAGGATAAATACAATGTATAACCATTACCGTGACCTGTAATAATCCAAATATATTTTCAATTCACATGCACAGAAACCCCCACTGTAGTACAACTGAAACTACATCATGCAATTACTTTAACACACATCATCAGTAAACTGTGTTTCATGATTCTGCAAGCTTTATGTAAAAGTCTGAGCAGAATATAAAATATTCTCTCCTGCAGGGGAGAACTGGAGGCAATCCTGGATCAGATATAGCAGAAACATTAGGAATCTTGCCCAGAATAGCCTTTGCCTTTTTGCAAATTATACTGTTCTGTGTTTAATTTGTTATCTATTAATGCCCAGATCCTCTTCCCCATTGTTACTATATAACCTTTTTTTCTTTGAGTTATGATTGATAAAAGTTTGGCTTGGGATTTTTTTTCCTCTCATGGACATAACTTTATCACATTGCATTTCCTCTTGGAAGTCACAGGTTTTGCTAGAATTCTCCACAGCCTTTGGCAGTTTCAGTGCTCCTAAACTTAACCTTCCACAAACTGTAATAACCATCTAGTTTAAATTCCAGAGCATTCATGAAAGCAAAATACAAACAAAATTAAATACAGATTTACCCTTGACACAAAGGCTACTGCATAAATGTCTTTATTAATTCCTAAACTCATTTTCAGTTTGATGATATCAGCCCTGAATTTTCTATCAAACACCTTACTAAAAAGCTTATGATTGCTTCAAAAATATACAAGCTTTGCAAGATTTGGTCTATTTCCTAAAAATCCATGTTCTTCACGCTATATCAACCTGCTACCATCTGACTGCTTACAAAATAATCCCTTTATTTGCTTTTTCCTATGCTAGATATTGAAGTGAGACAAACTGACCAGCAGCTCCATGGGTTGTTTACTTAACCATTTATGAAGAGGAAACCTCAGCAGAAATACATGTCAATACTGCCCCTTAGCATATCATCTGAATGGCTCTGGTTTACCCTTCAGGATGCTCCAGCCCAAATCTCTAGGTCTAGCTTATTTTGAAGTGTTTTACTTATCTGGAGACTCAGGAGTTTGTTATTATGAGTAATGAACAATACACTGCTTTTCCTCATCAGAGCCCTGTGCAAATATTGGCTTGGTGTGAGCTCCAGGGGCCAGGAACAGAGAATGGTTCCAGCTGGGTGTCTCAGCACAAGCACTGGCTTCCTGCTCTTCCCACCAAGCCCCAGCTCACTCTCTGGGGACTGTGGACCAATGCCCTAGCCCCAGTAGCCTTTTCTGAGCAACTGTGCAATGGGAGGAGGATTCCCCAGTGAACAAAAGCTGTTTTCAAGTCACATTTGGCCACTTAGTAATTATTCTGCTATGCATATAGCATGGTAAAATGCATTCAGCCATTCATAAGCCTGGTGGGCCAATGACAATACCAGGAATAAGGACTTCTTGATGCCCAAGGATTTGCTCTTAGCTGTATCAAAGGCAGCCCCACTTCTGCACTGGTTTATACCACCCTAAGTGCAATGCCATGGGTGGGAACTTGTTCATCCAGTGCTGCTGCCAAGCCACTCACCCTGTGGAACCACAGTCCAAAACATACAGTGCTTAATCACAAATCTTGCTTAGGCAGCTGCTGAAAAGGAGAGACAAGTTGCTTACACATGCATAGTCATGAATGCAGACTTTATGGGACTATGTGGAATGCGGAATGGGACTATGGGGAATGTGGACTATGTGGACTTTAAGATGCTTCATAAATATCACCTAAACCCAAATATTATTTAAATCATCTAAAAAGAAAGCACATCTCTGAGGGTCAGATCCCCAGTTCTCATGCACCAAGGTGAAAAAGTGGGTATTGACATCCACCACCCATTTGCTGCTCAGATTTAGGGTACAGCAGCTGCAGCAGGGAAAGATGAACAACATCTGAAGCAACTTCTAGACACACACACAACACACCCCCTCCCAGTTTCTGCCCAATGCTTTAAAGTAAATTGAAATTGCACCTCTGTACATTCTCAGGCAGCACATTATGGTAACTCACTCCTGCTTCAACAAATGCAGGTGAAAAAATGGCTGTGTCATGTTAAGTGGCTTTCTGAACGCATTCTCATTTTAGGACAGCAGTGTTGTAGTCTCTAGAGGGAACACAGTTTTGAAGCTGAGGCTTCTGATCACCTGGAAGTCCTTATCCTGAATTACAGCTCTTCTCTGGACTAGGCAGTGCTGCAAACAGATCACTCCCCTACTTGTACACTTTTTTTGGTGCTTATGACTGTGTTAATACTGCTTTTTCTTTATGTTTTAACAAAAATCACAACCTTATTTAGCATTTTTCTACTGTATTCTTCTAGTTACTATGATGTTTTTAAAGTTACCCGGTTTTTATTTCCCCAAAATATTGTTGTAGCTTGGAGAAAGAGTATGATGTCAAGATGGGCCTAGCTTTGAACCCAGGATGGAGAAACTTTTGATATGCTTCCAGACCATTTAGTTCTCTATCTAGGTCTCTTGAGTATCTGTAAAAAACAACTTTCCCAGGCCCTACATGCCTAAGAGATGCAGGCCAGTAAAGCACCTAGTCTTTCTGAGAGGTAAGGTGCTGATTACACAACTTTCAGCACATCCTGAAAGCTGATTCCAAAACCTAATATTGCTTTAGGCACTATACAGAGTTCTTCACATAGAAAGTCCCTCCTTTTCAGAAGAAAGCAAGTGCAGGAAGGTGAAGCGCTTTCTTTTCTTTTTTTTTTTTTTTTATTAATATAACTTGTAAACAAGAGAAATATGGAGCTGAGAAATGAGACCAAAAAAACCCGAGATCCAACTCAGGCAAAACTCAGCCACATCACTCATGACATTTTGTTTCTGTCCTCTCCTTTCAATGTGGTCATGCATCAAAGGCTGCTTCACAAAATTGTATTAAGCCGAAACTTTTACATTCTGTCCTCTAGCTAGTACCCAGGATGGATGTGCTGCAGAACTGCAGCATAAACTGCAGGCAAAAAATCTCAGAGATTTCAGAACTGCTCCTCAGACAAAACTTGTTCTTGCCAAACTGGTGCCATGAATGGTTCTAGGCACATTCAGGGCATAAGAAGACAATCTTCAAAAAAGGCCGAAACTTCAGTGCATGTCTTACAGCAATTCTATTGTTAAAATAAAAGTTACCAGATAGACACCAAAGTGTGCCGAACAAACAAAACCTTTTTATTACAAAAGCATATATATATATGTCTCTGTATATATATGTATCTCCATATACATATGGAAAAGGAAACAAGGCAGTGCAAATTTCCCCTCTAAGCTGGAAGGAAAATTTTCTTTATTGACAATTCTTCCCCTGCCTGCCTACCTCCGTAAATCACTCCAGCTTTCCTTAAAATACAATACAGTTAATTCTTCACGCTTTTCATATTCAAGCTATCCTAAAATATTTATCAAGCAGGCTGACACAACAGCAGTTGTATACCTAGAAACAACCTCCTGAATGCTGATTTTATTTAATGTAAGAGGGACATCGAGCCCAGACCACATGGGAGATGTCTGTGTGGCTGCTGGGCCCTGCCACTTCTGCTTCCCCAAACTTCTCTGCAGTGGTGATATTCCAGAGGAGAACAATTCCTTTTGGCTTTGATATAGAGAATCCTAGGCATGAGCCTCAGTTTAGAGGTCTCCATCTCTCTCTGCCAGGTGCTCCACAAGCAGCATAAATTCACAGTTTACTGAAAAAGCAACCAGAACCTGAAATGGACACTCCCTTCCTCCAAGCAGAGGAAGGGAAAATAAACATGTGAGATAGATAAATAGAAGCAGAGGAATTACTGTCTAGCCCAGAAAGAATTTCAGCAAAAGGGTAAGCCTCTAAAAATGATAGCTTGAGAGACAAACACAGTTGCTAGTAATCAGACTGTATTCCCATCAGGTTTAAGATGTTTTAACAGAATACAGTTAATTTCTCCTGACCTGAAAGAACATTAAAGCATTGTTTTAAGCAGTGTGAAATTTTCTTAACGTTTGACTCATGCCTTTTTTCACCCCTGGCTTGGAGGAAAAGAAAAAGAAACAGGCTCAGAAAAAATGCCACCAGTTTCATTTCCAAGATGAAAGAGGACTTGCAATTACAAGAAGGTTCAGGATGAAGTCTTTGCAGCTACAGACCACACAGACTTTCCCCAGTGGAGTATTTGGTGAAATACAGAGATGAACATCACCGAAGGCAACTCACTGGCAACATGGTACTGGGAGCATTTAATCCTCCTGCTCTTTTCCTGAATATTCATATCTATCGGGTATTTAAGCTAATACAGAGGGAAAAGGGACCATATTCTTATGCCAAGCCTCTAAGAAAGGCAGTAACTACAGGTGAGGCCTGACAGAAGTCTGGCCCTTTGTACAGGAAGACTGACCAGATGATATCTCCAATCTGCCTTTCTTCAACAACTAAATACCCAGGAAAATAAAGAACACCAAGGAATTCTCTTTTCATACCTATTATGTTGCAGGTGAAGAAAAAACTCATTTCTCAAAAATGGAAAAAAAATAAACCCAAGGAGAAGGACAAAATCATGGCACATAGTGAGTAGCTATCAATCAGCAGTAGAAACAAATTACAAAGTTTATTTAACTTGGTTTTGCTGCATATTTTGGCATCTGAGCCATATACTGGCTGGGATAGTTTTTTTTCCAGGTCTTTTTCTGAGCATAATGCTCCCAAGATGGTGTTCCTTAACAATCCAAGCCCCTTTTCCAGAGGCTTTTTCCCATGGCAGTTCCTTCAGAAGCATACTGGTCTGGAAAGCAAATTTGTTAATTATGATTCAGTGTACCCATCTGTGAAGTCAGAGATGTGCACAAGACAAGGTTAAAAGGAATGGGTTTACTCTAGTACCATCCCAGTGCAGATGGGAGAAGCGCATGCCTCATACAGAAACATATGTACTGCTGACTTTTGGTACCTCTCTCAGATTTTTCCAGAAATCTCTGCAAACCAAACCCTTTTCTTTCCTTGTGCAAAATGAGGATTGGCATTAACAAATCCAACAAAAAACAAAGAAGTTGATTAGTTTAATGTCTTCTTGTTGCCAAAGCAGTATCAGACAGAAACTACCTGCTTTTTCCTGAAGGAAAGCAAGCTCCAGAAAAGTTATACAGCACAAACCTAAAAAACCCAATTACATTATTGTGCAACTGACTGCAGTTCTTATCACATTAGGGATTCAAGCTGTTCCAAACTGACTTTCACAGTAACACTTGTAAATCACATTAATCATTGGTTTAGAATACATTTATCTATGGATAGTAACCAGTTGAATAATCAAGACTTCAGTAATTTACGAAAAAATAACCTTGCTTTTTCCCCCCAAGAAGTAAGTACTTGGTGTCCAAAGTATGTCACCCAAGCATTAAAGAAATACATTTAATAGAAATTATTTTCCTAAGCCAGCAACTCTTAGGACCTAAAACATATATTTTTGTAAGGACGGATTCGCTAATAGAAGTATTTTTAATGTAGATGTGGGTTTAGTTTTATTCAGTGGCACTGCAGTTTAAACAAGATTCTATATACTTAAACTCAAGAAAACAAACTTAAACGGAAACCCTGAAAACTGAAACTTTAAACTGAAACAGCTGAAATTCAAGCTGGTTGTGAAGAAAAAATGTTTTACAGTGATGGTGGTAAAATACTGGAACAGGTTGCCCAGAGAGGAGATGGATGCACTATTCCTGGAGACATCCAAGGCCAGAGTGGATGTGGTTCTGAGCAACCTGATCTAGTTGAAAATGTTCCTGCTCATTGCAAGGGAGCTGGACTAGATGACCTTTGAAGGCCCTTTCCAAACACCTGAACTATTCCTTGATTCTATGATTCTCTATCTAGCATGCTTCTAATATCCCCAAAATTCAGTATTGTACTCTTGAGGCTTAACATGGTAAGTACATCAATGACAGCAGCACAGAGGACATTTTTGAATTTGCTGCCTATTTGTGGATGCTGTTTTGCACCTGTAGTAACATAACCAGTGCCACTGAAAGCCCTCAGAAGCTTTGCACCAGTGCAATTAGATGGGTATCTAGACCACATCAAAACATAGAGCAAAAAGAGAGGTTTGCAGGGATGTAGACTAACTTCTCATTTGCTTCACATGCACAGATCGTGCGTATGTATTGGCAGCATTCAGGCGACCTTCAGTATCAACTGGATGACACCTCATGAGATTGTACCTGTGAGATCCAAGAAATTCTGCCCTGTATTTTGAACCTCTTCTCATCTAGAGAACAGTATCAGCAAGGGAAGCAATACTGATGTGGAGAAAAATGGGCTTTACAGTGCTATCTTAGGTTCAGGGCATCTTTCAGCATTTTAAGGAGTGTCCCTCGCTGAGTTCTTAGGGATGTCAGTCTGAAGCAAATACGTGGTTGCTATGAGAGTTAGTGCTGGTATCAACCTGTGCTTGTTATTCTTACTGCCACAGACTTAGAAGAATAAGGTAAATGACTCAGCTCACACGTGTATGGCATTTTCACTGTCCCTGAGAGATCACAGCTTTGTGACTTGCGTCACCTCAGATCACTGCTCAGGGAAGCTCTGCCATCATAAAATCAAGATTCTTTACATACACTTTCAATTCCCAAGACATTTCTACAATTAATTTAACTAGCCTTATTTTAAACATGAAAGCAGCTGAAGCACGGAACAACTTGTAAAAGATCACACACACGGGTCAGTCTTCTGTGGGAGAGCCACTCAATGCCAGGCAAATACTTCAAGCACAAGAGTGTCATGAATCCCCTGTATTGGAGGTTGTGCTGAAGAGTACTATTAAAATTAAATTCAACCCAAATTTTTATGGTTAAAATACATTTTAAACATATCCTTTAAGAAAATACATGAGCAAATAACAAGATCTGCAATAACACAGAGAAAATTAATTACCTAGGCAGACTCCTTTTCAAGTTCATGACTCATGCCAGCATATAAATGCCTGCGTGAAGCCAGCTCTTAATGCTAATTTTGTTGCTCTAACCTTCTCTGTAAAAAAATGAGTGTGTGCCTTGCTATTCATTTTTCAAGAGTCTGACTGGCAGAATGCTGTACTCTAACTGCAGATTTCTGCTAATGCTCTAAAATGTTTTGCTAAATTTTGTTCTTTCACTGCAGATATTAGAGACTCCTGGCTATGCTGCAGTTGGCCCCAACTGCGCAGAAGTTGTGGTCACAGCCACTTAATTTGTGCCTTTTAACTGAATATAGACATGGCAAGCGTATCACTTAATAGGTCAAAAATCCCATTCCATATTACAACAATACCATGGAACAAAGAGTACAAAGAGTACAAAGAGTAGGAGTAAGAAAAAAAGACTCATTTTTGTTAAAACTAGTCCATGGTTCAAACCATATCCCCCTTCTCACTCCCCTGACAGAAGCTGATGTGTTTATCAGTCGGTGCTGGCACCGAGTTGCAGCGCTGTGGTGCTGACAGGATTTCTAAAGGAGCCAGCCCTATCTGCCTCCATGAGACCCTTTCTCGGAACAATCACCTCTTACCACAGAGTTAATTTAGAGTCATGACCTACCAACTGTAGGTATCTGTAGGTATCTGCTTTTTATATAAGAATTACTGAAGTGCTCCTTGGGTTTTTTAGGAGAAAGAGGAGAAAGCTATGTGTCTGATACTGAAATATGCAGAACTATTCATACCCATGCTGTGCCAAAAGCTATGTGTGCCTCCTCAGAAAGTACGTATTACAACAGCAGCATCTCTGTTAGCGGCCAAGAGCTCATTAAACTGGGTAAAAGAAATGTGGCACACTGACATGGGTGTTTCTCCCTGCTGCAGGCAGATAGAGCCCTGCCAGTGCACAGAGCTGCCATGCAGATAGAGCTGCCATGGTGGGTGCAGCAGTGCTGCTGGACTGTGCCACCCCAAATCTGTCACTCCTCTTCATCTCCCTTGGTAAACCCCTGGCAATGGGTGGGATTTCTCCATCACACCAGAGATGCAGCCAAGATGAGGTCCTCTCCAAACATATAGCCACACCACACCCCTGCCACAAGAGGCTTGAAGCACCATGTCTGACAAGGCACTGAGCATAGCAGAGGTTTTTGGCTGTCAGACTAAGAGAAGGTCAAGTATCCTGGCAGCCACTGGCATGCCGTAAGCTCCCTTCCTATTACGCAAAGCAAAAAACAGCACAAGAAAAAGGACAAGATGGGGGAAACACCTCTCCACTGCTGATGTTTTCCCCTCCTTCACCAGCCCCACACCTATGGCAGCGTGCACAGTGCACACGAAGCAAGGCTCAGCATGAAAAAGCTGAGATCAGAGGGAAAATACATCATCATGTCACCTGTGCACCCAGCCTCACCACAGGCACTGGGCATTCAGTGGAACAGGGGTACTGGTGCAGCTAGTCCAGTGTTCACAGGGGCTGTGGAGCAGGGAAGGGGTAGGAGATGGAGGCAACAAGGACTGCCCACATGTACTCCCAACTGCCATGCCCCACTCTCCCCCATGGCCAGGCTGGCCCCAGGGAAAGAAGGGATGACTAGAGAGTAAGACAGAGAGACCGTATGCTTCACTATGTGCCACACAAGGCAGCGTTCACATCCAAACAGCACAGATCCAAGGAGGGACATTTGTATGATGCAGCAGCACAGTGTGGAAGTCCTAGCTTGCACCTCCAAAGCAGCACAGTCTTACCCTGAAGTGCCAAACCCAAGGAACATATGGAGGCAACATGAGCAGCAGCATCTCTGCATCCCACTTCCTAGGCAATATGGAGACAGCATGTACAGTCAGAGGAGTTAAAGGGAAAGATAATTAGAGTTACATATTTTTTTTCCAGTAAAAATGATGCATTTGGATTTTTTGTAAGCTAATATTAAATGTTTGGTCAGTAAATTCATTAATTTCTTACACGTATTATCAGAAAGTAAAACCAGAACATGGCCAGTGTTGTCCTAGATTGATTTTATGAGTTTGTTATTATTTTATATTCATGACATTGTCTTAGACTTATGCACACATGAAACAATCAGTCAACTGGGCATACATCAGTATTTCCTGCTAAAATGGAATAAAACCATTCGCTGGATATTCCAGTGTTTCTGTAGCAGATCAATAATAGATGCTTAAATTGTTCAGACTTCAAATGAACAAGAACATGCTAATTTCTTCCCTACTGCTGTGCTTTCAGGCTGTGCTTTTTAAATAAGACCTGGCACGTGCAATTCATATTGCACAGAATAATTTATACTTAAAAGCTACAGATCTTATTTTCAGAGCAACATACCAGTCATCTCCCTACAATATGTTATATCAATTTGGCCTATTCATCTTCATTGCAGCAACTGAAAAGCATCTGCAGCAGTCTGTTATACAGCTTGAACATCTTCTTCACCACTGCATCCAGACAATACGGCACGTGTCTGCACTAAAACCACTCAGCGTGCTGGGAAAGGTCTATGGTACTGCATGCTCCCACTCAGGAACCTATCTCATGCTAGGCATCTTCCAAAAACAAGGACAATTCTGGGGCTTGAGTTCAAACTCACATATCCTCATGATCATATTCTTGGTGTCCATTAATTTTGCAGTTCCACTTCCCAAACACAAAAAAATCTGGGGATTAGGTCAAGTCTACTAATATTTCATTAAATTTTGCAGGAAGCTGGAGAGAAAAGAGGCAGAGTACCAGTGAGGGGTTTGATGCAGCAATGATCCATAAAAATATTATGGATGTATTCATTCCACTAAGTGGCTCTTGGCTGGATTTATTATTGAATATGTGATTCATTTATTGTTTGCTTCTCAATAAAAATTTTTTTAAAGGATTTATTCTGTATAACTAGAAAGATGAGAGATGAATATATTTTACATAAAACAGGGATGTGGCTTTTAAATACTTGAGAAAATATTTGCATTTGTAAAACAGAACTAACACAAGACTATAAATCAACAACAGCGCTGCAAGTACATTCTCAAGGACGTAGTCCTTAGAAAGGCTATTTAGCTTGTGTAACTTAGGCCACACTTGGAGGTTTATAATTGCAGAGAAAAGCTGTATCATTTCTCTCTTAAGCAATGCAAAAAAATAACAGTTACTAATTTGTGCTTCTGAAATGTGCAATGCAAACAAGATGCCTGCCAGTCCAAGATGCATTCCATAATGTAGCCAATTCACTGTTTTCACTACACTGACTCCAACAGTATACCAACACCTCCACTACTCTGGGTCCATCTGCAATAAAGCACTGGGATCCTCTCTTTGATAGTGAGCAGGACCACACTACTGTCAAGAGATTGACAGTTCTATTGAAGCAGGAGCTGATCCTTTGGGGGGACCTGTAGCTCAGGCATGCTGCTTGAGCCTTCACCCTGCAGGTACTATTAAACAGATGCAACAGAGTGCTGCACAGCTCAGCTAACATCTGAAAATTTATTTCAAGCATAAGCACCAAGCAGGCCTATTAGGAAGAGAATTCAGGAATTAGTTATGCCCAATGTCACTTCCAGATCTTTGGCATAAGGTTAATTCCCCTGACTGAAACAAAGAAATTAGCTGGAGAGCTGAGTGGGACAAAATCCCTTGGCATAATTGATGGCTATTTTCAGCTGATCTTCATGTAATGAAACTGAGCTTGTGATTCGTTATATTAAATTACATCTCCAAACTGCCCTAGTAGAGTACAGAATAGCAAAATTATAATTCAGAAACTAAAAGCTGGTTTTCATCAGCAGGTGGACACTGTAATGAACCAGGAAAGGAAACAACAACCATGAAATCATCTTAACTTCCACCAACCCCACACTTCATTTAGCTAACAGGATATTCCTCACCAATTTCTGACATAAAAAGATTGGCAAAAAAAACCCCTTTCAGAATTGTAGAGGAAACAGATTCTCAAATAAAGATGCTCCAGCTCTGAATTTCTATCAGGTATCCATCCATATATATGCAGCTAGTCTCTGTCATATAGGTATCAAGAACGTACCCCAAAAAATCAGGACAGAAATAGCAACAGTCTTATAATGTCAGGCAATAACAAAACAGGAAATTTAAACAGCACATGTATGCAAGAAATATATTTTCATTTTTCAGCTTATTAGTCAGTTTGGTGCTCTGTTGTGTTTTCTCATGAGACAGATTGTAAATCAGTACTCAGCTTTCAAACAAGTAAAGTCAGTGGGCATCCTACATTCTGGTCAAAAATTTATCTGGCCTCTGTGACTACAGTTCTACACTATCGTAACCCAGTGTTTCAATAATAGGTCATTTTTCAGGTCACTGTGGTGGCATTAATGGAGTGTGCTCCCACATTTTCTGCGGGACAGATGTCAGACATTTTCAGTTCTTTTTTGTAGTAGATTCCAAAACTGAATGAAAAATGTACAATTTAAATCTTTTATTTCTGAACTGGTTGAGCAATTCTTAGTATCTAATCTTACGCACTCTTTAGTATATATTTCCTTCTCTCTTAAATAATATAGTTATAATGGGACAAACTTTGAATGAGAAGACAGAGAAATGATGAATTTTCTCAACTGCTTCATGCATAGAAAGAAAACCCAGATACCCATCTACAGAAGAAAATCCAGACATGATTTCTTTTCCTTCATCGTGTTTTATTCACAGCTAATTGCAAACCCAAGAAGCTTTTAAACCCAAGTTTAGTTACAACCATGTCAGCCTGTCTCAGTTGCTACATTTATAATCACACTAACACTATGCCTTTCCACTAAATGTTTCCATTGTCACTTCTAAAAATTTCTTTCCAGAGTGAAGAGATTAGTCTTTTTTGTTATCTCTGTGTATTCAAACTACTTTGGTTTTTTAACTGCTCTTCACAGATGCCATGATTTTTTTTGCTATAGTATAAAGGAAACTAATGCATGTCAATCTACGGCAGTTAAAATTGCAGTTACATTCACTTTGTTGATCTTGCTAGAAGTATTATCAGTCAACTTGCTTACATATTAATCCATGATTTATCTGTAAAAATAGCTACAAGAATTTAGCAGTAATGCAGGCTTTATAGAAATGTGTATATTTATATGACAAAAACCTTAAAATCCCTCTTTTCTGTAATCCTTTTGTTTTCATCCTCCATACGGTTACTATACTGAAGCAACACGTAAAGAGCTCAAGAAAGATATTTGATGTGCACATAGTCAGGGATAATCCCTGTTGCAAAAATCCTGTAGTCCAAGGGAATGACACAGACTGAAGCAATAAAGTCATGTTTTCTTTCAAATCCTCATTTTACTACAAGGTTGGTGGAATGAATAAATATAATTGAAGACATTCATAAATATTCATTTCATAAAAGCACTCTTTTGGTAAGGAAAAATCTTTCTGAATGAAAGAAAGGCAACAAAGCACTGCTCCATCCAGGAAACAGGGTTGACCTTATGCTAGCATTCTGTGTGTGGAGGCATTTGTGGCTAAGATACTGTGATAAACTTTGCACATCTTCAATATCTTACACTGTAATACCCCAAAGCTGCTCACTGACAAAGATTTGACAAACTTTGAAGATAGCTGAAGTATTCTAACATGAATACTTTCATAATAGGCTCACACACAGGGAAGTTCAATGAAGTTCTTGGCCACACAGCCATTTGTGGCTTAGTCGGAAAGAATCCTCCCCTGCAATATTTGGTTTACCACTCTATCCAGTCACCAGTCCACATGTTTCCCTAAGGCTACTACATTTCAGTCCGTAAATTATTATTTCTCATTCTGTGTTCCTGATATTATCTCGATGTTCTTGGCATATGTTAATCACCCCCACAGGGCAGATAAACTGTTCGGATGGTCTCAAACTAATAAAAGAAAGGTTCTTACCAGGCATAGAGGAGATTCCTCAGAAACTCATTAACAGTTACAGTGATTTATTCAATTTTCCATGGATCTGTATTCGTTGCATCATCAAACTCGGTCACTGCATATTAACAAGTATCACATCTGTTAAATCCCCAATAAATTGTAATTTTCTCCCAATTACTCTCCAGTTTAACATGCATTATTTCAAAGATATGTACTGTGGAATGCAGCCCAGTATCTACTACGTTCAGAATGTGTCCAGCTCCGTGGCAACCTTCACCCTCCCTATTTTTATCAGAGGCAAAACACTGACCTAAACATGTCCCTGTATTTCATGGACCAGTGTTTCACTTACTAATTTCATCCTTCTTAATGTGATCTCCTCCCATCATAGATTTTGTCTAGTCCCAGAGAAAGCCACTGTGGTCCTCAGTTGTTCTTCCTTACTCCTGGCAGCCACACCTGCCTCTGCCATGAAGCCAGCAGAAACAAAACATCCTCAACTGGGACTGCTCTGCTGCTGACAGCAGTGATTCATCATATGCGGTTTTAAAACCTTCGTAGGCAGTGTCATCTCCAAGTATGCTCAAGTCAAAAGGCTGGGTTTATACAAACAATTATATATGTACATTCATATATATGTATTTAAACAATGACACATTCTTCAACAAGTATAAGTGCACAACTTAAGCCTTCAACTAACAACGGCAATGGATACGAAGTTTGTGTGCATTTGCACACAAATGACAGGTTTTGTATGTTTATGGGGTTTTCTCACAGTTCAATTCCTAAGGATGCTGGAAAAGCAGAAATTATTATTGAAGTATAACTAGATTGCGTTGGATAAACACACTTGGATTTATTTTACCAATGGTGACAAACCAAACATCTAGGTTTAGGGCAGGTCAGTATGTAGCAAATGAGCAGAGACGCCTCTGAGCTGTCAGGGTGTCCTTGGACAAAGACATTACAAAATTGATTTTGTGGAAATTTAGGCTTCCTACTAGCACTGATGCTTCAAAGCTGGAGACTCCAGAATCAGGGGCCCTTGAAAAGGAGGAATGAAAGAAGCCCAGAAACTAGTCAGCCAGCAAAGGTTTCTAAAGCCACTGCCTTGATGACTGACAGCAAAAATGAAGAAAAAGTCTGGAGAAGCAGACAAGGGGGCCTCTTGCAGACAACAAAGACAAATATTTTCTTTCAAACACTCGGCGATTTTTGATGAAACAAATTAAAGACAAGCTGCCCTAGGATCTTGGAGCCAGTATTTTCCATGTTTTAGCACTTTTTGCTCTGACTTATTGCACAATATTGCAATTCATGGAAATGGATTTAGCAGTATTTGAGAAGAAAAAGAATGTAATTTTTTCATTATTTAAAGTTCATTTAGAAGGCAGCAGCCCCAACTCCAATGAATTAATGACAGTTTAACAGAAGTATATATTTTAATTGACTCAAACTATACTTAGGCAATTGTAAGCAATCACGCAAGAGAGGTTTAAAATCTACTGGCCACAGCTGTTAGCTATCTCACCTCAGTGGGAAATCAGAGTCCCCTCAGCTGGGGGATTTAAACAAACCCATTTAATCACAGTGAAGTGTAAGTGCTCACGTCTTCAATTACTCAGCAGAGAAATCAGTAACTTCTGTGAGAAGGGCAGTAACTTTGTTACAGCTCCACATGGATCTGGGAAGGGCATATCTGGCTGTGCCCACCAATTTGAGCTATTCTTTCTCCAAAGGTGACTGTCAGAGTTTCTAGTTCATATTGCCACTAATATTCCTCTCAGGGCTGCCAAGATGGCATGCATTTAAAATGCTGTTCTTATCTGAAAAATTACTTTAATTAAAATAGCATTCAGGGGCCCCATATTCTTTGCTTCTCACTAATTATCATAGCACATTTGTTCTGTTTCCAAGCTAATGGGCACTTTTGCTAACTGCCAAATTAAACATGGGATCTGAAATGCCAGGCTTTTTTCTTCTCAAGTCATATTTCACTGCCACTCCATCTTCTGGGACTGCATAGTCACTGCAAGGCCACTGTCCTCCAACATCTCTTTCCATAAAACTGAGAGATGGGCCTTGCCAAATGTGTCTGACAGGGCACAGCACATGTCCCAGTCACTGTGTTAGGTCAGTGGATGCAATGACAGGAAGAAGATACCTAGAGCTTAATGTAAGCAAGAAGTAATCACTATGAAATCATCACCAGTGAGCATAAAACAGAGAAAGGAGAGCTATTAAGCAGAAAGGCATAATTTGGACACAGCCACGTACCCAAACAAGCAGTGCTTAAAGGTATAGTGAAAAACCACTTCCAGAGCAGTGGATTTTGTATATCAGTTCATCACATAGCTTTCTTGTTCCATCAGCTTTCCTTCAAGGGTTTCCAAATTCACACTAATTATACAAACATTCAAATTAAATTAAGCCCACTAGGAAGAGTCAGCAGACACACAGATTTTTCCAGTCTTTACAAAAGGCTCCCTTGATGTATGCTTAGCCAGTGACCAAGACAGAGAATAAAACATTTCAGAACTTGCAAATAATGCTTCTGCCCTTCCTGCTCAGAGACTACAAACTTGAGGAGCAGGTGCAGAGGTACGCAGCTGGGGTATGGACTGGATCCCAATGACATCCATGTGCCATACTCCCACACAGAGAAATGAAAGAGCCTGGACAAAGTAAAAGGCTGTACAGCAGATTTCTCAAACGATCAGAGTGCAACCATAGTTCTGAAAGATATTATGCAAGTTTAAGGTTGACCATTTTTTTGCTGTATATTGCATTTCCAAAACAAAAAAAACCCTTATACACTAGTAAATATAGCTGTGAGCCAGTCTGGGAGCAGCCTCAGCAACTTATTTTCCAGTGGGAAGTCCAAATAAGGTTCCTGACAATCCCCAATTTGGGCTCACAGAGAGAGCTGGCCCCCCAACAAAAACAGCCACTCACAGGATCCAGAGATCAGAGGGTGCAGGGATAGAGGTCAGACAGGCAGGAGAGGATGGAATGAGGATGCTGAGGGGAAAGAGGTCACAGGAACAAGCACTTGCAGTTTCACAGAAGACATGTCTCTCTTCAAGAAAAGTGATGGATTTATCACTAGTAAATTAAAATAGTTTGTTGCTTTCTAAATGTTTCAGATAGTGCATCAGTCTGACATTTCCATAGTAATAGCAAAGTCATAACTACCCCAAAACCACTGTGTGCTCAATGCTTAGTAAAAAACCTACTCAAGACACTGATATAGTGAACGGACAGGCAGGCACTTCACATTATAATTGGAAGGATAGACACTGCCTGAGGCCAGTTTCTGGACAGCTGTGATTATTTCTTGAATCCATTAACCTTATTTCAGAGGTTAATGGATTTACACCAGATGTGTCAAAACACTCTTTCCAAATCAGTATAGTCTAGTAAAAACAGATCTAGTGGGAACAAGGCATTTAAAACAGTGAGTGGATTTCAGGAGGACTCTTTGGAATGGGCTGCTCTGGAGAAAGAGGTTACCCTCCCAAGTACTCTTTCACAGCCCCTATCCAGGAGGTGGCAGCCCCTTCAGGCCTGTGGGCACACTTGCTTTGCCAAGGACTTCCAAATTCATGCTCAAATGGTTTAAACTAACTTAATCCCAAGCTTTTGCCTAACCAAATTCTACAAGCAAATTTGAGGAAAAACAAGGGCTGATGGATGTGTCTAAAGGAGCTTTTATTATTATTATAATTATTATTAAGAATGACTCTCTGTGCCCCCAGAAGTTCTTTGGATAATTCAGATGATTTTTCAGAAAAGTGGGCTAAGAAATAACACAAGGACTGCTCTCCCAGCAGAGCTGATGGGGGGGGGTGTGTGTGTGTGTTCCTGCTAGCTGGGCTTATGAGTAGCAACACCTTCAGCCATTCAACTTCAGAGTGCTTAGTTTTAACACCATCCCTTTACTTGGCCAAGATTTTTTCAGTGCAATTCTATGTCACACTATAAAATATATTTTTGCAAATATAAATCAACCATTTGACCAAAGGAATATATTAAATATTGCAGAATGCTCCAAAGCTGCTGACAGACTAGGAAAATTAAATGGGTAAGGGTGATTTAAAATTATCTCTGTGCTTTCTAGGTACTCACATATTAAACTCCATTAAGTTTCAGTAGTCATCATGTTTCTCCAGAACATCCAAAGCAGTATCCTGAGCTGGACACACTGCTGCAAGTGCTGTGTCCCCACAGGAATGAGCATTCACCCTCAATAGCAAAGATGACCTGGGGGCCACTGCACATGCTGCCAGCCACAGCATGGACAACACTGCCTGCTCTCCCAAGTACTGCTCTTTGATTGATTACTTCAATCAGGTACATGTTGGCACTACCATCAGCCCAGTTCTAAAAGGAAGAACAAATGACCTGACAGAGTCTGACACCAGGAATTAGGTCTTTTTTCCTACCTCATTTAATTAACTACCAGGTTTTAGCCATTAGGGTTGAAAACTTTCTGTTTTCCCTTTTCCCTCTTTCAGATAGTCTCAGTCCTGCTCCACAAGATATCCCTACCAGTCAGGTTACAGTTTTTGACCTAAGCTAAAATGTATGAGCAAGTCTTAAAAAAATTAAGCAGAATTTCGTTCCCTAATCCCACTGAAGTATGAGACATTACAAACACTCCAGTGATGTTTGTGATGCTACTGCTCAAGCAGGAAACCCTCATGATAAATGCTATTTAGTTTCAGGTGCGTGGTGGGCAGGGGCACCAAGACTTTGGTACCCCTAGTTTGGGATAATGGCTTCATTTCCTCTGAAAAACATGGTAAATAATACCTGCACCTCATTAAGGTACTGTTAAGCCTCTTAAAGATTTTTTTAAGAATATAATAATTTTAAGGAATATATAATCAGTATTGCTAGGTTTATTAAAATTATGCATACATAATTACAAATAAGGAGTAATTAAGTTACTGAACTTTGATGTTTAAGTCACTTTCATGATGATTTTGTTTACCCATTCAGCCTAACATTATCAAGAAAATATTGCTTTTCAGTCCATGAGGGTGGGCTGCTGAGGTAGGAAGATGTGAAGACCAAAGTTGGAGACATAAGACACCTACACAAGGAGACAAAAGACTGAGTAAATCAGCAGTGTTGCTGATGACTCATGGAGGTGGGGTAGGATGGAGAGACAAAAGCTCCCAATCCCTGCCAGCTCCTACAAGATACAAAGATCACATCCAACCACAGAGAACAGTTGCAAATGTAAAGGACTCAAGACAGGTGATGGGCACTCACCTGCAACCCTTAATGTTTTTAATCCTGGCCAGATGTGACTGAATGCCAGACAAACCACTCAGAGAGACGGTCTTGTTTTTTCTTTGTATACATGGGTATGAGAGAGTGGATGAAAGTGTGTGAAATTGGTTTTAAAATTTTTGCCTCCCATAGAGTTCTCTGCTACATTAGCTAAATTCTGTTTCTGAAATGTTGCACTGCTATGCTATAACCTGATTTTGTTGTGCATGATTCATGTGCTAATATCATACAAATATGAAGTAAATGTGTGGCTGTTTTATAAGCAAGAGGAAAGGGCTTTTTTGGTTTATGTGCTACAAATAAGCCCTCCAGACACCACATTGTGTACAAGGGAACCTAATCCTTTTTTGAGGAAAAAGAATGCATTCAATGCCATGTTTCAAACACAACAGCAACTGGAGAAATGCCACAGGGTCCATTAATGCACCACTATCTGTGCTGCCAGCAGTAAAGCCAGGTTCATGTTCTCTGAGTAACTCCAGTTGTGTACCCTCGTATACACAACTGCAATCTCTGCAAACATAACAGGAGCTGAACAACAGCACTGAATACAAAAAATAGGAAAACAGTGCAGTTACATTTACAGTCTGGAAAAGAAGGCTGATCTGTCAGAAAGGTGAACAATGAGAAACCTAGAGGTGAAATGTATAATCAAGGCTTGAGCTTGACTGACCTAAGGATTGCACACCACTGTGCTAACACAAACAGAGCATCAAGAGTTTGAATCCTTCATACCTCCTAGAAGAGACCTGATGTATGGTCTAATACTTTGTTTCTCCTCAAAACCAACTATGGATCTCCATAACCTTTGTCATCCTTCTTTAAGTCTCTCTCCCCTTCAAGCTGAAGGTTTTTTTTTGTCTTGAACCTATAGCTGTCAGAGTAGGAAGGGTGACAGCTGCACTGACATTTCAGGCACCTAAGTGTACGCAGAATAAACACCACACTTACTGTTGATTTGTAAAACTGTAAAAACAACTTTAGGGCTGTTTTGTATCATGCATGGTCTTTGCTAGTTTTTTATTAAGCACTGATTAATCATTCATCTTCTAGCAGCACTGGGCACTGCTGAGCAGGACCCAGGTGACCCATGATGTACTAGGTCCTACCCAGGACCTGTTCTGTTGCAACAGAATGTCTCTACCACTCCCACAGAAAGTAAGTATATTTCTACAGCCAAATCCTGCTAGTTATTCCACGAGAACCAGGAGCAACTTCAGTTATCAAAAGGGCTTAAAAGCTACAGAGAAAAATCAGAGAAATTCAGAGAAACTTAGTAAAGGTGATAGCTATAAAATGCTTGTTAAGGTTACACAGCAAAGGTCAGCGCGCCTCATCAGGTCCTTCCTTTCTTCCCTTAGAACAGAAATGCACTTATGTCAGTGCTCAGGGAAGCATTTGGAGCAAAATCCTTCTTTGCTAACAGCCCACTAAACACTAGGCTTGCTACTTCATCTGTGTAGATGCACAAATCACCCCACACCAGCATTGATGTCAGCGATGACTTAAAAATACTGAAGCTAAAGTCTTCTAAGCTACAGTATGCCCACTGTGCACACTTCACCACTGTTTCGTTTACTTAACATGTCAGAGATACCGATGAGTAAGAACATGATTCCTTTACAGTCCAGAGGAAGAGGCAATAGTAAAGGTAATTATGCAGCTGGAAGGCATGCAAAGCCTGAGTGGCACTGCTTTCATAACAGACTGGATGCACCATTTGATTTTGCCTTGGTAACGTAACTTGTCCAGTAACTACCAGGTGGTGAAGTGTCCCAGGAAGTTTTAATCATTTCCAAGAACATCCCATTGCAAACCAGGGCCTTACCTAAAATGAGTCCACTCGTACCAAGACAAAACTGTAAAGAATGTTATTGCACAAGCCAGGACTTTCTGGGCATATGTGTATACTCCCTGCTTAGAGCAGATGCAATAGATCCCACATTTCCTGAAAGTATCAGGTCTACTGTGTCTATGTGGGTCTGCCCAGCAAGTTTTGGAGTGGTAAATTAAGAAAAACATAAAAAGTAAATTCACAAGTACGTGAAGTCATCAGGAAAAAAATATATAAAATATATAAATATAATATATAAATAATAATATATATAAACGCTATATGAAGTTTATCTTCATTTACCCAGAACTATGGCACTGAGACCAAGGCTTATGGAAAACACTGGATTTAACTGCATCTGGTGCTATGCAATTACGCGGCAGTTCAGTTCAGGCTGTGAGACACTTAAAAGAGTTGTAGAAAATCACAAACACCCTGACAAAACGCTCAGGCAGGAAACACCACACATGTAGAGAAACCCAGAGACAGAATGACCTTGAGCATAAATAGCAAAGTCGGAGCTGGGCCTTGCCCTCCACTGCAGGCAACCAGAAATACATGGGAAACCGAACTATTACAGTGATAAGTAAGTTGGCTTAAACAGAAAATGACTGGGGGTTTTTAAAACACCCTCTCAAACAATTCTAAATACAGGTTTTAAATAAAAATTACAAATTACTCAATTACATCTTCTCATTCTAAGCACAATTTTAATTTGAAAATGTAATTTACAGATGGTTCATTAGTGTCCCAGAACAATTATAAAAAACAAAAATAACTCTCCCTTTATTTACACCACTTGAAAGGTATTTAATTTCATTTATGGTTGTTTAAAGTGCATTCCTTTGTATAGTTTCAACAGCATGATTCAGGTGCATATAGATACAAAACTACTTAGGTAGCAGGCAACAGAGTTCATTAAGTGTTCAGAATGCTTCATTTTCTTCAGTCAACAAAATCTTTTCAAATACAATACTTTAATTTTTATGTTATATTCCTTAGAAAATTTTCAAGAATTAGAGGTGTGCATGAATTATAAGCATCCATCTCATGAAAAAAAACCCTGTATTTCTATGTTTTTTCCATTTTAAAATGGAGTGAAAGGCTGGAAATGTGACATATTCCACTGAATAGAAATTTCAGAGAAATAACAGGCTGTCATGCCACCTCCCTGGATAGCTGTCACTCATCTATCAAACAGCCTGCCTTGTTCATAGTCTACCTACTATACTGGGAGGGTAGGAGGAAAAAGCAGGCTTCACCTCCATCAAGAACTGTAACAGAACTGCATATATCTTCAGGGACATTTTAATTCCAACATAAAAGATTTCTCTGACCAAAAGCTCTCTTAAACACTGTGGTCAGCACACACACACATGTGCACACACATACTGTTCGATACAGGCAAGAGTGCACTGTTGGAGGCCCAAGCAAAATCTTTTGTAATTATCTGTGTGAGGTATGGGGAAGTGATAATCCAAATGGAAAGCCAAGGGGATCATCCTTAGGATGAGAACACTATCAGAGCACATCTTCTACTCAAAAGACTGGAAAAACCTTAAAAATAAAAAAAACCCACAGACCACCCTAGTAGACTTTTTTCCTATACAAGAGACCCATAGATATAGAATGGAGGCCAGATAAGGGCTGCATAGGAAATTCACCAGAGATACAGTTCCAGCTGCAGCTAGAGGGCTCACATTATGATGTCAATAAATTGCAAAAAATCAATTCAGGAACAAAGCTAAGACTAATAGAATTTGCTCCTAAATAAGCAAAGCTCTGTTATCCGCTCTTTGAGCCACTGTGCTCCAGGTAGACACAGGAACTTTCAACTTCTCTGGTGAGCAGTCCTAGAAATCAGGACAGAACAAACACATTTGCCCAATCTAAATACTTTCCAGCCTAATCCATGTGATTTTAACTGGCTGTTTTCTACTGTCATGGCAATTGGCAGAACACTGCTACACCCAAGGCCTCTGCTTGAAATTCACACATCTTTGATGTTCTTCCCTACAGGAAGAGAGGTCAGCACATCTCGAATGCCAACAGCCTCCTGCTGAGCCCAGGTGGCCACAGGGGCTTAGCTCACAGTATTCGAGATGCCTGGAACATTTTCCTGCAATCTTCTATCGTGTGTACAAGATTATTGATAGAAACTTGGGCAAATCCCTGGCCCTTTGGGATGCAAAGAGCACTTGCAAAACTCTGACTCACTGCATACCGGTGGCACAGTGTTTGAACTAGCTCTGCTGACAACCTGCAACAACAGCGGAGAGAGGTGTGACCTTTCTCAGTTCAGAGCAACAGGCTGTTAATTTTGAAAGCCAGTGATAAATCAACATCAGCTTTGTCATCAACCTAATGAAATTACCAGAAGTAAGAGAGAAGATCACACTTTGAAGTAAGCAGTTTAGCAGCTTACGATCAGAATTTACAATAACGTCAATGGTTTTTTTTTTCCACATATTTCCAGCCAGGAAAAAGAATATTGAATTCTGCATCTCAAACCTAGTTTCCTACTGTTGCAAACATCCACATCACACTAAGTCTTCCGTAAATTACCCAAGCACAGGTCTAGGTAAGTATCTCCACTTTTCTTGCTGGGAAGCTGTTACAAAATTTTGCTCCTCTGATGTTTAGAAACTTACTCTAATTTCTAGTCTAAAAGTGTCCTCCTTCAGATCATCTGTATATATACACTAAGACAGCCCTAAACCTGAAACAGTCCTAAGCATTTCGATTTTTTTTTTTTTTTTTTTTTTTCCAGACTGGGAGCAATCAAATCCTATCAGACCTTTTTTTTCCAAACCAAACAAACTGTTAATCTCACCTCCTTAGAAAGGCATGCTGTTCCTCATATCACACCACTTCCATTTGTCTGATTTGCAAGATAGTCCAGCTCCTTACTTCCCTTTAAGAAAGGGATACCTTAATCCTCCTTTCTTCTGATTACTATTCCAAACTTTGAGTCATCAGCATATTTCATTAGTGCAGTTCCTTTATTCCAAAGTTCTATTATACTAAATTGGTCCTAAGACCAACAGGAATTTCTCCAGTAACCTCCTTCCAGCCTTCATTTGGCTTTAAGAGCTAATTGCTGTCATATTCCCATTAGCCAATTCCTTACTCATCTCAGATTTTTTTTCCCTACTAACCTACTAATCTGACTCATTGTATATAACAATTCTCCATGTAATAAAAACACTAAGGTCAATTAAAGAACTACACATCAAAAAAAAAAAAAAAAAAGTCTTATTAAAGGAAAAACAGGCAACTACTTCATGAAGTCATCTTCCAGAACAACAGAGCCATAACAGAGTAAAGGTATCTGACAGCCAGCATGTCCTCCAGTGGGGACTACTAGGTCTCCTTTTCTCTTTCTCTGTCTTCACCTCACAGTCTGAGAGCAGAGAAAGTGTGAGCACAGCTTTAACATCAGTGTGGTTATTTCCATTACAGGAACACTTGTGCCAAAGCTGATCTAGAAGGATGTTGGCTGCTCAGCTAAAACTGGTGATGAAAGTAGCTTTATGCCAACATATGATGCTTCTCAATGCCTCACAGAACTGAGAAGAAAAAAGAAAAGGCAACAAACCTGTGGATGTTGAAATAACAGTTAATAACAAATTATTGTACATAAGAAGAAAACCTCTGAATTCTCTGAATTTATGCTTATCTAACCTGAATCATTGCACTCAGATACACCAGTTGGTTTCCTGACAGTTCAGAGATGAGTGTCAGCAGTCATTTCTTACCTGTAAGAAAGAGCACAGTGACATAACTTTCACCCAAGAAGTGAAATAATCACCCAGTATACATTGTTTGAAGGGCTGTATTGTTTTCATCTAAAAAGGTGAAGATGGAGAAGTTCATGTTTATGTACTCAGGGTACATTCTTGACACATCATCAGGAAACTCTTCTTAAAGTATTTCTAATCCCACCTCAAAATAATGTTCAACACTGTAAATCCCGTTCACACGTAATCCTGCTTGTCACCTGAGATGAATCTGAAAAGAGAGAAAGTCACCTGGATTGTCTTGCTGAGCAGCTACAAAGCACTGTGAATAGAACTAGAACTGTGTGCAAAAATGGAAATCAGAAAACTGGGCACATCAAAGCTCTTGTGTGAATTTAAACTGCTAAAACCAACTGCCATATTCGACACCTGCAGCACAGAGTGGACCCAGCACAGCCCTTCCACGGTACCTCCACAAGCTCCTCCACAAGAAGGGGATTGAGTTATATACAGCAAGTAATACTTACTGCTTACTAGCACAGTACTTCAGCTCCTGAAGGGACACTAAAGCACCACCACATAACACTACCAAGAGATGGTGCCATCATTTTTGGATCACACATTCTTTGTTACGCAGTTCCACCACTCTAATGTAGTTTCTTTGTCACGGCAGGTTTACCAAAAAGAGGGGAATCCATCACATCACAATGCTCTGAAACTGAATTCCATGAGTTACTGCACAATTGGGCTTTCCAACACTGAATAAAAAATATTACCACCTTGTTTCAAATAGACATAAGGCAAGATGCACACCTATAATACGATTTCTATTCAGCTAATCCTAAATGCGCTTACATAAGAGCTCAGTGGCAATGAAGACTGGTGTTGGCTATGCTAAATGCACTTCTTTAAGGGCAACAACTAATTCTTCTAATTATTTTTTTTTTCCCTTACAAAACACAACGTGGTCAGAACATGATGTTTGGAAAATAGACCAGAATTTATGACAGTGGGTGAGCACCACAGTTAAGTAGTTTAACAAGTGAACACTTTTTTTTGTGGAGAAGGACAAGAACAGTGAAAAGAGCCCTTACATGACTGAAGGGACCACATAGCTGTGATGTATGAGAGTACACCCAGTCAAGCAATACTCAGAGGCAAGGGGGCTCATATCATCCTATTCTTCCTTATAGTGAATCCTCAGCAGGCAGATATCTGAATTCCTGTCACTGTTGCTAGATTTAGCATTGAGAAGTCATTGAGAAGCCACAAGAACAAACCTGGCACTAAGTTTGCCTCCCGTCCCACCTACCAGAATATTCATCTGAAATAGAGACTACAGAATACTCAGACATCTGCAGAAGGGGAGACAGAACTAGCAATGATCACAGGGCTAAGTCATTCTTCAGTACAAGACGATAATGGTCCTGATAATCATGGTTGCAGCACTGTGATTTACTCCGCAGTTCTTTCTCTGTTGCTAAAAAGGCTCTTAGCTTCCCTTGCCAACACTGGTCCTCAGAGCTGGAGTGAAACAGGGAGTGCAAAAGGGACACACCATAGAAAGACTCCTCTCTTGGCTGCCTAAAACATGAGTTCTGATGCTTCATTAACCCTTTGCCCAACTGTTCTGCCAACTGAAATGCTGCTGGCAGTCCTCAGCAGGTCATGCAATGGAAATTACATACCAGGCACACACTGCTAGAAAAGCAGTCACCAGAAACATATCACTGAGTGCTCTTACCACTCTGCTCCTCCACCTCTCCAGCTGCATACTTGGAGGCAGGAATTCTCAATTATCTTCCCTTCTCAGACCAGTATGAGATCAGTGTACAAAATGCAGTCTCTTCACAAGAGGTTGCTTACACAGGCATATCTGCTTGGCTCTGGGAACAAACAGCTCTGTGCAAGGGTTTGGCTATCTCCCAGTGAGCGCCACATCTATCTATGCCAGCTACAAATGAAGATGTTTTCCTGATTTGTTTGATCCACTTTTAGTCTAACTGCTTCTTAAACTCATGGTCACACCTTCTCACCACTTCTATCTTCATGTTCCCAGTCTCCTCTTCATTGCAATGCTAAAAATGGTGTGACTGCGTGATGAAGGAAATGACATGCTGAAAATTCAACCAGCAGCAAAAAAGAAACAAAAGATGAGTTTTCAGGTGGGTCAGTTCTCTGATCCAACAACTCACTATGAAGCCATGTCTGGGTGCTGACGCAGAGGAAGCAGAAGGAACACCAACTGCCTTAAATCATTCAATTACAACTCAACCAGACCTAATTTTATTTTAAAATACTGTAACAGTGGCTGAAAGTTTTATTGTAAGTGGGTCCCCAGAGCTCAAGGTATCAGCCCAGTTAAGGGAGTGCTGCTACACCATAACCTTCATCTGCAGGACCACAGGGGTGCTACAGCAGACTGATGGGTGCAGTACAAACAGGGCCCCTGGGCCCTCTTCAGAATTAAGTCAAAGGTTTCCATGTCACATTCTATAATTACTATTAATTAGTGTCATACAAAAGAGGAGCACAAAAAGCACTTAGTGTTGTCAGAAAGTCATATACAAACACCCTTCTGAAAAGAGAAAGGTCGATGGTCAGTGAGAAGGAAGCAAGCTGGACCCATTTGCAGATGTTTTGCTTTAGTGCAGCATTAATTACTCAGGTATAATCATATTTTAAATTCAGGGAATCGTTGGGTCTGAGAGTTTTGCAACTTTCTTTTGGGTTTTTATTATCTGCACATTCAGAAATAGTTTTCTGTGAGGTTCATCACTGCCTCATTAAATGCCTAATCCTAAAGGGCATGTCAGATGCAATTATTAACATTAAATTTCTGGCATTAAATCTAGCCACACAGATCTACCTGATGTTGAATTTTGGTTTTGTCTAATTTAGCTCACATTGAATGACTGGACAACATGCATAGAATTACAAACATCCTAAAACTAAGCACATACCAAAAGGTACAAAACCTACAAGGAAAACAATCAGCAGAAGCGCTGATTTAGAAGATACACTTGTGCTTAGCCTTGTGCCAAAGACAAGGAGACACTGCTCCAGAAGAACTTAAACACAACACATTTCTCAACAGGAAGACTGCACCACCTGTGGGAGCCCCCATGTCAGCCCCCTCCCCAGCAACACCACAGCAGGGCCAGTCTCCAGCTGCCCACAGCCCTGCCTGGCCATGGGACCCGCTGAGCTGTGCCCATGTCCTGGCCATGGCCTGTGCCCATTTGCATCCCAGGGAGGTGCTGATGCCCAGGGCTGGGGCTGCACCGGTGTCCCTGGATGCCCTGATCCTGGATGGGGTGGGACTGGACTTGGATGCCAGGCCCTGCCCTGAGGTCCCAGCCTGGGGAAGCCCCCTGTGCCCAAAGGGCTCCATCATTCAGGAGTAAGGGCAGCAGTACAAATCTGCCAGCAGCAGGTCTGATTTAAGCCGCCCTTGCTCCTGGGCACTCGTGATACAACTGCTGGAGGTTTGCAGGTGATGCCAGTTGTGAGCACAGATTGTCCAGCAGCCTGCACAGAAAGAGGAAACTGAAGCAAGAGCTTGGGTTTAAAGGCATTTGTTCACTATCCCAGAAATGTCTTCTAGGAAGGCAGTTTGAACTTCTGAAAATCCTGTGGTAAAATGAAAACAGCACCAAGCACCAACATGGTGTAACATTGGAGTGCTTTCACAATTGGTGACCAGGGAGACACTGGGTTAATGTCACTTCTCCAGTTCCCTGAATACTAACTTTGGTACCCAAAATGTGTCCCAAATAATTAGAGTTACAATAGCCCAAGTTAGGACTCTGGTGAGTTCAGATTTAGAAAATTAGATGGTAACAATGATCTATTAAAAAAGGGGGAATACAGCTCCTCGCTGATTTCAATTACAACAATCCCCATGAATGTCTTTGTTTTTCCCAGCCTCCTTTTAAGGCACTGCAGTCATGAGGGTGATGTTAATAATGCTGGTAGGAGGGTGGCTGACAATAGCATTATCTTTAGGCTGGCCTCTAGTGAGACAAAACTGGGAGGTCTGACCGGGACTGGGAGCAATCTCTCTCCCTCTAGCCTTATCAGACCATAAGATTGGGGTGTGTGGCTTCTTTGCCTTCCCTATTGTCTCATACCTCCATGCTGAACTGGAATGTCAAAAGCAAACAGTGTTACGTTAACAAGAGAGGGTTTGTCAGCTGAGACATATGCCACAGAAACCAAAGGGCCCCCACGTGAGGGGCTGACTCCTTCCATCAGGAGCTGGACAGGGATCCTGAGCATCCATGGAGCCTCCTAGTCCCCTCCATACACATCTTCTGCCATCCACTGGGGTCCCACTCACTATGAAAGCTGAGGTATTGTTCACTGGGCTTGTAGTCAACTAATATACTGCTCCTTGATCTACTCTAAGCCAAAACGCCCTCTCCTCTCTGGGGACACTTTCTGTTACTTGGTCAATTTTAAGGCCAAAAGGGCTGTTGTTACTGTGGCTGGCCATAACACTGGTCATATTTTTCCCTCAGTCACCATCATGTACCTTGTTTCTGTGCTCTTGTCTGCTGTTTTATGACTAGTGTCCTCCACTGTAAAGAACTTGCTAAGGGGCTGCTAAACCAGCCTGATGGCTTGCCCCAGAAAGTGAGGTGCTTTTCCTCCCTCCCCAGGACTAGGCGGTTTTGTGCTGCATCCTTTCCACTCTTCCTTCATGTACACTAGTGCTTGTAGGGCTCTCCAGTGTCATAACTCATTAAGACAGCAGAAAGCTATCTTGCTTTTTTGATTGATGCATCACATTTCTAAAATTGCAGGAAGAGGCTCATGATAAGTCATGGATGCAATTCTTCCCCCAGCCCTGATGCTGAGCTGGATTCCTGGTTGCACAGACCATGATAAGCCATCCCAGAGGGCAGGCCAACTCCTTTCTATATCCATGAGCTCACGAGCTACTGCACTGATGCCAGGGAAGCAGCAGGAAAGTCCTGCACAGGGGAAAGACCCATGAAAGCTTTTCCTAGGCAGCCCCAGGCCAGCTACTGAAGCAGAGTGATGTGCTGACCTAGATTTAAAATGTTAGCCTCAGTTTGTGCTGGCTCTATTTTAACTGGGAAGGCCACTCAAGGTGAGCCAGCTCATCATGGGGTCTCCTGATGCAGAATGAGTGCGATGATCTGTCAATCTGCCTATGGATGAAAAGCTGGGACATCAACTCAGAGCCACTGCAGTGCATAATGGTTCCTCATGCATTGTGACCTGTCCACCTGGACACTTGTAACAAAACTCTTGTGGTTCATAAGGCTATTGTTAACCAAATACAGTCTCCTCCCTTGCCACAAAGAGAAAAAGATGAGTAATCCACAAATTTCACTGGGAAAAAGCCAGTTTAGTTTTCCACTTTCCCCATGACCTTAGCCTTGATGACTAATACAATAACTCCAGATTCTCAAGCAAACAAAGTTTGTAGTGTGACTGGTGCACATCAGGGCCTCAAGGGCACATCAAGGCTGAACTTCCTATTTCTGTGTGATAATTAGGTTTGATTCCAGTAATTCAGATTCTCAAAGGGGTTCCCGTCCCTTTCACTGAAACTGTTCAGCACTGAAAGTTTTCAGGCTCTAACAGTGCAGTAAGAAATCATACTTTTTCAAACACCCAAGGGACAGCCTGGGGTTTTCCAGACCATTCTGAGTTTCACTAAACCTAGTGCCTCAAGGCTCGGTAGCAGCTAATAACCTCATACCCAAATTAAGTCTTGTTCAGCTTGGGTTAAATAGCTGTTTGTCCTGGCCTTGCAAAGCCTTCCTGAAATCAGCAATGTGAGTTGGTTTCTCTTATTCTAATGAATTATCAGTGGCACAGCCCAGTCTATGTGGGACATTTTTCTGGAACAGTTATAAATAAGTTAGCTCAAACACTCATGTAGAACATCATCCAAGGACAGCTATTTCTTCGTTCATATCACATCTCTATGTTGCCTGATAGAACAAGCTTAAATGCTGCAATTTTGTTATGAGGATTGAGATAACTTAATTTCCTCCCTGGCAAAATAAGGAGTTTCCAGTCAACTCCATTTCTGTCAATTTCTACTATAAAGTACCAACAGAATAACCCAGCTGAGGGTGTAGGGGGTGTTGTTTTGTTTTGGGGTTCTTTGCTGCATTTGAGAAGTGAACTGGTTCACTATAAAGAGATGCCAAGACCTGACAGGAGGCAAAAGACAATGCAAAGGAGAAGATGAAGGGAGGAAAGCATGAAACTGTCCATTTTGGCAGACATTACCTCTCAGTCTGACCTACTCATCAGGTGATTTGAGAGTCCTGTGAGCCAAGATTGGCCCTTAGTCCCACACATTTAAGATGATGCTTTCCCTGAGCTTTACTTTATTCACCTGTGCCAAGCTTAAAAAGTGACTCACTGTTGCATCATGGCAAGTGCATTTCTGTGAGAATTTGACAAGCAGAGTAATAACTCTGCTTTCCTCATAGGATCCTAATCTCTGGCAAGAAACTGGAAAAATATTTCCAGAAAATTGCTATGATAAGTGCAAATAATTCAGTGCCACTTTTATAGTGATGTGCTTTCAGCTATCATTAAGTCTGCAAGAGAAAAACAACCACAAAACTACTGGAGCACACTGAACCCCAACTGGAGGTTTTACTGTATCATCATTTTCCATTTGATATTAAAAAAATGCAAACCCCACCTTTTTGACATGCAAAACTGCTGTATTCAGAGAAGTTAACCAGTATAATTCTTCAAGAAATGCATGTGTATGTATGCTGACTTCTACATACTGAACTAGTTTAACTAATCTCACTGGAATTACCCATATGCA
Source organism: Psilopsiagon aymara (assembly GCA_024733675.1). Classification (NCBI taxonomy): domain Eukaryota; kingdom Metazoa; phylum Chordata; class Aves; order Psittaciformes; family Psittacidae; genus Psilopsiagon; species Psilopsiagon aymara. Next base: position 14,609 of record JANRGW010014761.1, on the reverse strand, counting down.
CGAAATTTAGAGCTATGTAAGCATTTGAAAGGCTGGAATCTGAGCTAGCATGTTGTAACGCCTTTGGAAATACTTGAGACTGAGGAGGAGCAAGTGAATAAAGAAAACACTGCAAACTCCTTATTTCCACACAAATGCTTAAGGAGAAAGAGAGCAGTGAGAGCAGACAACTCTGTTATACAGGCTTTGGACACTGATGCGGGTTCAGTCTAAAATGGGAGAGACCATCAATTTTAAAGGCCTCCTTCCCAGTAATAGAAATGTTCATCTTTGTGAATATGTAAGAATCATTTTATGTTTTTTAGTTCTGCAGAAAAGATTGCTATTCTAAACAGTGTGTCTTTCACAGCTCACTACCGGACTCATTCCCTTAGGAAAGATCGTATCAGCGCCAGTTTCTTCAGTTTTGTACTTTCATTTTTTTATTGAACTCCACTAGAAACCTTTTAACACCACTATTCCACATGTGGAAGAGTGGAACGATGAAACATGCAAGAACATCCAGTGCCTGGTCAGTGAGATCATTATATCAGGCTGGCCAGCTGCCCAATAAAAATGAATTTCTTTCCAAAAGGGTACATCTGCTCACGTTAACTCAGTACCTCCCTCCCCTCCCCCCTCATAGTTTAAGGAGATATAACTATAGAAAATGGTTCTACTTCGGCAAAAAAAACAGTACCTATGATAAGTGATACCAATAATAAAAGACGCAATGACAGAGAAAATTAAAAATCAGATTGCCACACACTTCTAATTTTGTCATTCAAAATCTTTTCTATCAGTACTTCAGATCTTTACTGGAATGTAAAAGCTATTATAATTTATTTGGCATCCTGGTATTTATTAGCCACTGCTATTTTGCTCTTATGGTAGTATTAAAATATATAGCAGTTACTGTATTTATATATGACCTATTCCTTTATGTACAGCTGTAAACCTCATGAGAAAATTGTGATTAAGCATGACTTCAGCACAGTCATAATTCCCACTGGTAATTTACTGGAAATCAGTGCAGCTGGAACTGGGCTGATTTCCACCTGTACCTGTATTTTCTGTGAGGTCCCTGCTTCCCCACCTGAAGGAAGTAAATACATCAGACTTCCCATCCTAAACTTAGAATAGATGGTGAGCAATATGTTGTGCATTGAGCTCGAAATAGCTCTGAGAAGGAAGGCTTACCTTTCATCTCACACTTGTACTAAATGGGGAACTGTGCAGAGGCAATGACAACTGGGCAGTGTGAGGAAAGAAAGAAAGGACCCAGGGATGGGAACTCAAAGACTACATGCTACTGTGGGAAGACAGCAATAGGAGATGAAACAGAAGCTATGTGAGGAAAGAGATGCAGTGGGGAAGGAACTGAGGATGACTTGTAGACAGCTATTTTGAGACTATTTGTTGGGCGTACCCAATGCATTTCAGGAGGCAATTCCTTAAGTGTATGAGCAGACAAATGAAATACTCTTCTTCCAGGAGGAATGAGAAAACAACTAAGGCTACAGCACAGTTGAAATTAGAAAAAAATACCCTAGTTAAGCAAAACTAATATCATTTTAGTAATTACTTTAAACTGGTGTGTT
>JANRGW010014761.1:0-12929 GCA_024733675.1 Psilopsiagon aymara | reverse complement strand
ACAGTTGAAATTAGAAAAAAATACCCTAGTTAAGCAAAACTAATATCATTTTAGTAATTACTTTAAACTGGTGTGTTTGCATTTTGGTTTATCTCGTACCTTTCTCACAGCCAAAGTACGCATTTTTCAGTACATGATTAGTACTTGGTATTTCTCTGCCACACATTTGTCTTTAGCACTACATGCAATTTCTGGATTTAAAATTTGGTTTCCAAAGTTCCTTTGGTTTTGAACTTGCAATGGCCTCTTCCATCACCCTTTACCTCACAGAAGTATTTTGAAGATGTGTTCTCCAAATACTAAACCTACAGCACATTAAGCAGTATTCAGCAAGAAACTGTTCTGTGGCTTAAATTTTGAAGCCAATTTTCTTTCAAACAGTGTGAAAAAGCATTCATAGCATTTTTAGTACTCCCTGCCCTCACAACCCACACTTTACAATATTTTTGTTGGAGCCAAGAAGAAGGAAACATATAGAATAACCACACTGAAAAGAGCCATGGTTTAACACTATGAAATGCTAATTCTACTTCACCTGCCACAGTATATAAAACCTACTGTATCCACTCCAGTGACAGACAACATTAAAAGTGTTTGGCATTTTTATAGTGCTTTCTATCTTAAGATTGCTGGCCTAAATTAGACATCAAAAATTGCTAGTCCTTTAGAAAACAATGGAAGGATTCAAAACGAGGCAATTCGTTGCAGACTACCTTTTCTGGAAAGCATGCAGTAATCCATACCTTTTTAAAGGTGCTTCAAGCTTGGCAGACAAAATCACATATGACCATTTAATGCATCTGGATGTTTGAAAACACATGCAATTTTTCATTGACAAACTTAGGTTTTGAGTGCTGCATCCCTATCATGCAGCAGTGGAGTATCAAGGCAGACAGGGGTGTAAAGAACTGATGGCAAAGATATTACATACCCCCATGTGTTACAACTTACTCATGAATATATGGGAAATCTGCCAAGTCAGATTTCAAGATTTCCATACCCCAAGCATTTTACTCACATAGGAAGGCTGATGTGTTAAACCTAACTCTGGCTGGGACACCCTTGTTCCAGCAGCACTGTATTTTGCTGTGCAGGAAACTTCCAGCCCACAAGAGAAACACTCAGCGGGTTGCATGCTGCTTTGCCAGAGGGAGTACCTGCACATGAGGTGTTCCTGCCAGGAAAAGCCGTGGTTATCAAGGCTCACACAGCTTCACACCCCAGATGCGACCCAGCTGCCTTGGCAGAGGTCTGGAGCACAGAGCTGACCTCAGCCTTGGTTTGTAACCACAGAGCTAGCCTCTACAGCAACAGGATGAGTCAGCTCATTTAATTCCTCTTGATAGATGGACTTTCATACAATTTCACCTGGTTTTCTTTCACCCAGAAAGAAAACTAAATATTTAGGCTCTTATAAAATAAAGAGGGCCAACTTCCTGAATGTGATCCACGCACTGCTCTTCTGCTACAAGGAAACAGAGACCAAAGATATTTGTCCATCTGGACAAACAACTTCCATCTACATAAACATGTCCCAGCAAGTGCAAGTCCCATGGGCAGGATATTTGCCACCAACTTTCAGATTCACATGACCCTTCTCACAAATGTTTCAAGGCCTTTAGATTAGGCATCTCTGTTCCTGGCACAGCCTTTTGGTGCATATTCCCTCATGGCTGGGGAGGAATGGGCTTATCTACACATCTGACTTTGGTCCTACAAACTCCATGAGACCCCATTTACAACACTGCTGCAGAGTGTATATGACACACTTGATTTCTACATTTGACAGCCCTTTAACACACTCCTCCCTTTTCCCAAACAGTAATGTATTTTAAAAGCTGTATTCAAGTTTGGTTTTAACTAGTACATGCCGCATCTTGCTGGGTCAGTACATGACACTGCATGAAATTACCGGGGGGCACCCCAGACCTGCTGGAAAGACCTGGCATGTTCTCAGTCTGATGCTTAGCTCCAGGCAGTGAAACATGATGTGCCATTCAGGGCTCTGGTCTGTCACAGCTGTTCCCCTACAACAGGCAGTAATGCCATCAGGCCAAGCAGAAGGAGTTTGGCTAAGCCCAGCTTGCATCACTTGCCTCCTCAATCCATCCTGCCATCACTGATATCCATACTGGAAGCATGATGAAGAGAAGTCAGTGGGAGTGAGGCTGAGGATGTCATTCCATTCCCACTGCTCCCCTGAGACCACCTTCCTCTCTCCTAATCTCTCTCCCACACAGTTTCTTCTGCAAAATTGTACCTATAGAGCAAACAGATTTGTCATTCCCTGACTCTCATTCCTGTCCTTCAAGCAGCTCCTCTCCCTTCAAAATGAAGTCAGGCTGATTCTTTCTGTGAGGAGCAGGAAGGTGGGGAAACCTCTGAACAGTGGTCCCTCTTTTTCTCCAACATCACTCTACTGTATGACTCCTGTGTTAGGGAAGAGGTGGGGGGATGAAAGGTGATCTGTAGGTGCGCAAAACAGCTACAGCAGTAATTGCATTATTAAAATCTTCTAATGTAAAGCTGCCTAGAGAGAGGAAGGAGAACAGCTAGGCCGCCTACTCAATACTTCGTTCTATAAACAAGACCATGGAAATGTACGCTGTGTACCATGGAGACTGGCTTATGAGAGCCTCCTTACAATCTCTGATGCTCTCTAGGGCTACATTTGCAATGTTGTTCACTTGCTTTTTTGTTTCTTTGTTCAGCGTTAGCTAATCATCCAAAAACCAGTAGTTCACACTCAGTAATGCATTACCTTTCTACAAAACCCATTAATTTCCTACATCAGTATTTTTCAAGAATCAAAGTCAACAGTCAAGAAAAGGAAGCTGTAAGAAAAAAATCCTTAAGTATAACTAAAGAAACATTTTATTGGTGTTTAAATGAAAAAAAAAAAAATAAAAAAGAAAGTGAAAGATAAAACCCAAAAGAACCATTATGTGTTGGTTTTGTACTATTTTTACCAGTGCTGGGTAACCCTAACCCTTTTTAATTCAAACATTTTTCTTTTGATGGTAAACAGACTCAACATCTTCTTTAGGTAAGTCCTTCCTTCTGCAGCCCCCTCAAAGCATTCTCACAATGAAGCAATTTTGAAAGAGCACTATTCTAAAATAGAGTTCAGAATTTCAGTAACCACCTACCTGAGGACTCCCAAGCTCTGTCCCTAACTCCACTACTGTCCTTGTCCTCTATATAGCTGCCATTCATGGTTCAAGACAGTCAAAAGCAGGGTGTTGCACCTGAAGATGTTGCAACAGAGCGTGCTATCATGATTCTTTAGCATCTGAAGTCAAACCCACAGATCTGGCAATCCTTACAGCTTGCTTAAAGCATTTAGAGTGCATGCTGTTTGTGGCTGGCGGCTTTTTTTGATATCTATTCATGCTGTTGTGCATAAAGGCATGCCTGGGAGTAAAATGGGCTTCAACTTCAGCTACAAAACCTGCAGTTCAGGAACTGGAGGGCACCTCTGAGCTGAGAGTCCTGGGTTTTGGCAACTGTGGCAGTATTTGGCAAGGCCAGTCACAACTTTCTGAGCAGACAAGACTCTTTGAAAACCTGTTGCCTTTACTCCCATTACTTTCATTCTGGAAAGTCTCAGAACCTCGCTGCTTTGAAATACATTTCCTAATTTCTCTCCTAACGTTACTCAATGCCACATTATAGCCTTTTAAATCTTCAGCTTAAATAGCTGTGCTATTCCATTTCATCCCTTGTATTTTGTCCCTTCTAAGCAAGGATAATCCTACCACCTTCTCAATGTCCTTTTTTTGTGAGGCTAAGCGATCTAGAATCTTTTGTTCTCCCACTCCCCTGATTTTAGCAGCATTTACATGGATCCACTCCAGCCCTAGGTCACTGTACTTGAATATGAATGACCAAAACCACACATGAAGTCTTAGTCATATTTTATACAATGGAGTAACTCTTTTTCAGATAAAACTATATAGACATGTGCAAGTGAATAGTTTTCCAAAAATCATAAGCAATTGCCAAAATTAGGTCTCATTGTAATGATACAAAGTAGATGTTACTTATGAGCAAAAGCAGGATAGGTCTTCTGTTGCAAGTCACTGACAGAACTGGGTCTTATTCTTCATTTACAGAAGCCCCTTCCTCTCTTTAACTTAATGCTGGAGTAAAAATTCCATTAATCAATAGAATTGTAAGTGCATCTGATGTTGTAGTATACAAGTATTGGTTATCCAGGTGAAGACCCTCCTGGCAAATCAAGTTCAAACTACAGCTGTTATTGGTCATTGGTGTATGAGAATAAACTTTTTGGTCAATGTTTTTCTCCAAAATTTCAGTTATTGTACACTCCATAAGTAATTAATCATCTTCTCTGCGCCATTCTGTTAAACTCCTGTTCTATCATTTCAAGTTTCCTTCTGAAAAGTCATAACCGTTCCACAAGAAAAACAAACGTCACAATTACCTACATAAGCAGAATTAAAAATTAACTTTTGCTATTATATGAATAAGCCTATTTGAGGCCTGGTGTGTCAGAGCAAGGGTTGGCTCAACCTCAGCCAGTTCCTCTCTCCCAGTACTTACTACATGTTTAACAAGACCATGTAAGAAGTGGGCAAGTATGAAGTTATCCTTACATTGGCTTTCTCTTCCAGTTCCTGCAATGCGAAGTTTAAGAACTGCCTCAAGCTACATTCAGAGCATTTGGGTTTTTTACCTAATCCATTTTGCAACTCATACTCTTGCCCCTCCTAATATCCTGCAGAAACTTGTACTCGCAAAAAAAGGAAGTCTTTCTTTCATTAATGATAATATCTGATACCCAATATTCCTGCACATCCCACCCAGCATCAGAATGGTAACTTTTACCCAACATCTACGATATAAGAAAAAGATATTCTCCCAGAAATGGCAGAAATACACAGAAGTTACTGTGAACCAGTAGGTGTCATTACAAGCTCTATTAAAAAATATCCACAAATACATATGTGTACATGCAGCATTTCTTGGGAATGTTGCTAATCCTGTGATATAATTTGTGACAAAAGAATGGAGGTACCAAGACAGGACTTTGGCAGAACACATCCCACATGGCCCTTAACTCAGCAGGCTGACCAGCAGGACTGCAGTGATGGAAAAACGCGATGACCACAGTGACAGCAGCATTTGACAAAGACAACATTCCTCCTAGTCCCTCTGGGACTTATGCCAACACTCTGTGGCAGAAATCTAACCTGGGAGCACCTCCATCCCTCAGCATGAGAATGATGTTGTGAGTCCCATCTGGAAGGGATCTATCCCTGCAGCCAGAAGCTGTCTAGGTGGTGCTGATAAATTCATTATCACCACTGCTCTTGGGTACTGCCTCAAGGCAGCAACCTTTTTATCTTGCTAAGAAGCTGAGCAGAAGGTTAAAATCCTTCTCATAACCAGAGGCATAACAAGCCGAACTTTCCTCATTATGGAGCCTCCTGCTGAAAGTTTGGCACACAGGAAGAAAAGATGTGACTGAATGCAGAGAAGTTGTATGACTGTGTGCTTTTCAAGGTCATCTGTCAGATTCATAGTCATGCTTCCCAACTTTCTGTTTCTCAGAGGGGAACTGTCTGTAGCAGTTTGCCCAAGAACTAATGAACAAAATCCTGGATAATATGCAAGAAACTGAACAGACTTGTGGAAATTTGGGGCAGCTGTAGAGGCCAGCTCTGGGAGAAAAAGTGCAATTTGTGAAGGAAATAGGTCATAGATACATTAGCATTGCCACTTCAATGGCAAGAACAGTTGTGGCTAGGAAATCTTTTGCTGTACAGGACAGCTGAATTTTGCATGGGGAAAGAGAGGACAAAAATGGACAAGGAGAAAGAATGGAGAAAGCTGGCATAATGTCATTAGCAGATTGCCCAGAACTATATTTATATAATTATTAAAAAGTTACTATAAAGTTTTTTGGACATACAGTTAAAAAAGCCCTTGGTTTCAGAAAACGCAAGTATTTGTTCCACAAAAACTGGAAATTTTTAAACCTGGGAAGAAAAGCAAGTCATGACAAGAAGACTTTATCTCCTGTGGGAATGAGTGTGGTGGAAACAATCTGCAAGTTTGCTGATAGAAATGGATATTCCAGTGTGGACTGTTTATTCCATTTTGCAGGGCACTGTGCTTGGTCTAATAATAAGAGGTGCAACCCAGCAGCTGTGATCCTCTATAGATTTTAATCCTATCATCATACAAACCCATGTGTTATCATTTGTTCCACTGAGACTGCTCCAAGAAGCTAATTCTCCGCAAGTCTGCTTTCATATCTCTTGGTTGGGATGAACCAAGTGTTTCCTGGAACTATTTAGAGCTATTTAGGGAGCGCTGAGAAAGTTACTTGATCATTTTCTTGACAAACATGATCATTTACTCTTGAGAAACAGAATACTTTCTTTACCTCAAATCCCACAGACCAAATTAAAGCGCATTGCCAGATTGACAGATTTCTGTATGATCACTTACACACGACAGTGTCTTATCCTTAAGTACATAAGGATTTTGAACTCCTTGCAGTCATGCTTGATGCCTCTGAATCATGACCTCTGGTTTCATGAAAGAAGAATGTATGAACAAGATACTGCAAGAAATACAAGATTTCAATGTCTGGCAACAAGGACACTTGGGAAAAGCTGACAGCAGGAGGCTAAAAGCCACCCATCAGTATGGACATACTTTCTTCTACACAACAAAGTGCTAGGCCATCTGTAGCTAGGAAATGTAGTTGAAACACACCTGTTGAATTTCACTGTAGGGAGAGATCTGTACTGGACAGACTCAAAAACAGGGCTTTCAAATGGACTGTCTGCTCAAGGGCCTCCTTGTAGCATGACTCACAGATAACGTTCCTCTCCAGATTGATTTGCGAATGGCTGCCATGGTCTCTGCAGGTCTTTTCACATTTCTCTTTCTATGTACAGTAGCACTTCCTCAAAAAAAAGTTTCAGTTCTTTAAAGGAAAAACAGATATGGCATGAATTAGCCAAAGTCTTGCTCTGGGAGCATCTACCCCAGAGACTTCATTTTAATACCTGAACATTTACAAGCCCTGGCAGTATCCAGCAGACCTGTCCTATGGGACATGTAAGCATGGCTATGAGCTTCAATCCTGACTTGATGTCACAGAACTTGAGACCACACCGCTTGCTGCTGCAAGGGGAAGAGCCATTCTGGCTGTCTCAAGCACTAGAAAAGAGTCAAGCAGCTCATGAGCATGCAGCTAGCAAGCACCTAGATGGAGTTCACCCCGGATGCCAGTTTGAGGGCTGTCAACAATACAGCTGCCAAGAATTTGTCTGTGCAAGCTTTAAAGCAAACCACCCCTCCACAAAGCAGAAAGGGTGATGACGGTCTGAGAAGATTACTTATTGAAATCTAAAGTACAAAATAAATAGTAAAATTTGCTTGACAAACACTTCCAACATTGTGGACACTGTAATGTGAACTAGTGAGCCAGAGGTAGTGCAAATAGAAGGATTCTTTGCAGGTAAGGTCTAACTGAAATTTTGCTTCTATAGGCAGGAAAAGAGGGAAGCAGAAAGTCCACAAACCAACCCAACCAGACTTGCCCTCCCACAAGGCACACGCTCTGAGCATGGCTGGTGCATCTAGTGGAAAGTCAGGGTCAGCTGCAGAGCCAGCACGCAGTATCTGCTCCTATTAAGCAATAAATTCCCAATGCTATCCACTAGAAAAAAAGGGGTAGGGTTATTGAGAAACTACTTCAGCCCGGAAAAGGTTGAGAACTGCTAAAGAAAGTATTTTCCTTTAACAGAGTGAAAGCAAGGAGCTGAAGAGCCCAGTACAAGCAGGAGAGCTGCTTGCAGCCAGCCAGGCAGGATAATGCTCCCTCGTGTGGTCTACGAAATAACAGTTCTTCCATCCCGAAAAACTGGATCGGGATCGCCATGAAATAGCAATGCTGAGCAAAACTCCTTTTTAGCCAAATGGATACAAAAATGAGGAGCACGGGAAAATAATGCCAGAAGACTCTAAACCCTCGTAGAGGGACTAGCCCATCAAAACCATTTACTAAACCACTGAACAGCACAAGAGGTGCTCAGTTTTTTCTCCCCAAAGGTGGCTCACAACTTTTTTATTTTTTTACTTTACTCTTCCAAAGAATATTTTTTTTTAAATTTTGATCGTTATGGAGGAACTCTGGGATAGTAAAATAGAAACATCTGTTTATATCTGTAAATAGGAGAAGAAAAAACACAGTTTAGAAGAGCAGAACTTTCTTCATATCAATTTCATCTTTTTCCCCCCCCAAGGTAGCAAACTTTGCTGTAGCTGGGTATCAGAAATTGGCATTGCTGTAAACTTAATTTTCGTAGCAATTCTGCAGTGTTTTGTCTAGTTCAATTTTCTTTATCTAAGGAAATAAGGGAATCTTATTTCCCTTAAGGGAATCTCAAGGGAAACTTAATTTACAATCAAATCTATTTCACTCTCAAACTATTAGAGCCTGTATAAATCTTTCCTTAGATTCTGGTAAAAGCTTTTAAGCTTTGCTTCACATTAATGGGAAAAGAAAGGAGGAGGAGAAAAGTGAGTCATCACTTGTGTCCTCATGCTCTGTGTCAGTGAATCACTGAACTTTCTTTGCATCAGAGATGTCCCATGCAGAACCCAGAGTAACTACTAGAGTTAAAGATGCATAAACTTGGTACGCTTGTACGTAAACAAACAAGAATGACATTTCCTTTTATTTTACGTAGCTGCATGCACACACTGTTCTAATATGGGTCCAGTACGATTAATATCTGCATCATCAGCTTTCTTAAAAACTCCAGCTTCAACAGTGATGCAACAAAACAAACAGATGACCCCTACATTAGCAGCAAATATGCTATAAAAGACACTTCCTAATGCACAGACCTCAGCTTTTTGGTAAGTTGACATTAATACATCTCTGTCAGTACATGCTCTAATCATGTGTTGCTGCTCCATTCACAGTCATAGCAAAATGCTATGTACAAATCTACATGCAATAAGAAAAATTACCCAGCAGAGTTCTTTTTAATGACTCATTTTTGAAAGATTGGTCACTGTTCTACTACAAGGAACGGTGACAACCTTCAGAGGAACACTGTATTTTTCTAACTCCCGGTCATCACTTCTCTCCCTATTCCCATATCTCATATGTAAAAATAAAATAATCATATGGCAAATTGTAGCTTTTTTTTGTATTCAAAAAACCCCACTTACATGCATCTGTGAACTTTAGGGAAGCAGCTTCAAAAGCAAAGCTGCTGGCTATTTCATGATTATGAGACCACAGGCAATATTAAAAAATAAGCAATGAAACCAAAGAGCTCAAAAAGCTGAAAAACTTTCTGAGTAGAGGACCCCAAAAAATCATCAGGCCTGGGGTGTAGTCAGGAAGTGATTTGCTAGCTGAAATAGTAACGACAATGCAAGCCATGTCCCACTGAAGCCCATGCCTGCTTTCTTCTGGCCATGCCCATGCCTGGCTCCTGGTGGCAGGGCAGCCTCTCACTACTCCAGCCTTGAGCACCCCAACACTCATGCCAGGAGTGACCACAGACTTGCAATGGAGCTGAAGACATTAAACCTAGGACTTGGGAAAACAGTGATGGAAAAATCCAAACTGTTGCAGAGGGACTGGTAAAATGCTCATGCTATGGGGCGGTGTGTCATGAGCCTGCAATTGCAGCTCCAAATGAGCCAGGTATAAACATTCATGGGGTTGAGTGGCTCCTCAGCATCAGCTGGCTGGGTTGGCAAAGGCTGCAGTTTCCCTGGGAGGATTCAGTTTTCCAAAATCTGGGCAGCGTTGATCCATATGACTAACAGTGTGGCTGCGAGCCATGGTGGATGCTGTCTCCCTCGCAACACAACAGAAACAGTAATATTGCCAAGAAAGAGTAAGTGAAAGTGGTTTGATCTCTTTTCACCTGCCAAACAATCAATTAGTTGAAAAATTAACTTGTTTTGCAGCAGCTCATGAGCAGATCTGAACAAACTCCCACCAGGAGATCGAGCAATGGACAAAGGCAGCACTTTATGATGGGACAATAACAATGGGACAATAACAATGGGACAGTAACAGTGTCAGGGTGGGCTGCTCTACTTGAGTTCAACCAGGGCTCACAGCTCGAGCAACTTCAGTAGCAGACCAGATTGGTGCCATTAAGGTAAAATCCCACCCTTTCAAAGCCAAAGTTATGTGACCTAACTACTGTCTTCAGCTAACCCATGCTCCTCCTATGATGCCTTCACTGCCTTCAGCAACCAGTGTGCAGCAAACCCCCTGGTATTGTAGCAGCCTTTGTAATGGCAAGTAATACCAAGTACAGTTTGGTAACAATTAGTAAGCTGGCAAGCGACATGTGCGGTGCTTTACACCTCTGTGAGATGCAACTTGCCAAACTTCTTTTGTGAGTGCTTTTAACCCTGGGTTGCCTGAGAATTTCAGGAATGATGCCATATTATGCAATCGTGCCTAAAGAACATACGTGACTTCAAGTTCTTAATTATATTCTGTCAATCATTTCACAACAAATTCACTCCTATCAAGATCTCAGGATCTCAAAAACTGGTAAAGGAGAAAAAAATCTCACGTATATTTCTAGTTTTCCACTAGAAAACATTTTCTCTAGTATAAGTATGTAGGAATTGAGCTTTTTCTCCTGGGAAAAATATACTATTAATAGTAAAATTGAATTAAAACTTTTTAATCTGTTTCATTTTTTCTTTTGTATGTAGGAAATTATGAAGATATAAAACCATTTCAACATTTTGATTGTTCATAATATTTTTTCAAGTCTTCTTTCTAGAAGATTGAAATATCTTACTTTGTATTCTAATTCAAAGAAAAATGTTTGAAATAACGGAATCTCATAGTTACATGAACTCAACGTTCAACACAATTTTTGTGTCATTTTAAAATACTGATATTAGCTTAATAACAAGACAAAAATTACTAGTGAAAACCTTTACAATTTCAGGTGTCTTTGTAAAAAGTTAGAAAGAAAATAGTAAGACAATTAATACAGAAAAGGGACAAAAATCTTAATTTCTTCTTCTAAACGACTGTTTTTTACATCATTACTAGTAAGAAATTCTTAGTTGCATTTCATTTTGGTCTCTGCCAGAAGCTGACCATATTCCTCTTTTCCACTGGGTGGCATTACTACCTAGAGATGTAGTATTTGATGACTACATGCAGTTGTTACAATGAAGTAAAAGACTCTCGTATACCTTATTGATCTGAACATACAAAATTAAAAGTTTCCTGAGACAGCCATCTAAACTAGTCTGCTGATGTGCAAAACTGCCCCTTTTTAGCCAGATAATAGTCTTGTCTGTTAGTTTCAGAATGAGGATCTGCAAAGTAACTAGATCTTTCAGCTTAATTTAATTCATTCTACTGGCTTTAGTGATGTTGAATCATTTACATCTTTCTGCAAAGATGAAATTCAAAGGGAGGGACTAATGTAGTAAAAATACATAGTCATTAGCTGTGAAGTAAAAAAAAATGTAGAATAAAGTTAAATATAAAATAACTTAGAACTTCTAAGTCTTCTCATCCATGTACCATGACCATTCTGCCTTTCCAGTAAAATCAAAGTGCAGGGAGTGAGGAAAGAAGCTACAAACCCAAGCTGCATTTCAGTTGGCAGGAAGGATGAAAGTAGTGTGCACACATGGACACTGGGTTGGGAAGTATTTTGGCTCACAGTTTAGAAAGCAACTTAGCGCTACTATGAAATACAAGAGGAACAGAAACAACTCTCAACAATCTCTCTTCCCCCTTTACAATGTTAAAAAGTAAAGATGAGAAATACAGATGAAACCAGTTGATATGCGAGAATCTATGTAAGTAGATGTTAACAGGTAGAGGGTTAGATTACAGGATAACAAACTAACAACATTTTCTGATGTGAAGAGTTTTCAATTTTTTATCATCTTAAACCATGATCCCTGAGTTCTATTTGTCTAGTTATCCCATCCTAGGGTTTTTTTTATTTCAAGGGAGCACAGAGGAATCTCCCCCAACTGAACCTTCTAGGAAAACAAAACCAAAACTAAACCCAAACCTCCTATTTTTACCTCCACTTCCGCAAAATAAAAAAATCCCCAATCTGTCTAATGTCTCCAGTAGTGCCCTCTTCAGGAAATGAGAATGAAACTTCCCCGAGGCTAGGTCCACTTATATTGCACAGCACCCTGCTTCTTGCTTCTTGTGCTTTTATTCCAGCAAAGTCCATTTTAAAGAATTTATAGTCCAAGACTAAGAGGCCTGAGTGTGCCCAGGAAGGCTCCCACACAGCAATGGGCAGCCACACATTCCTGCCCAGCACTGCCTTTGCATGCACAATGGGCAGGGCTGCCCACGCTCATCCTTATGCATGTGCAGGGGAAAGCTCAAGACACAAAGCACAGTGGGTTGTTACACTGCTGAATTAATGCAAATATTTAGAAAAAGAGAAACCTCTCTGTCAAATGAGTTCATGGTACAAAGGTGTCTACCCACTACTTCCTTCGCTCTTCTCTCTAAGAGCACATGCACTTCATGAAAGAGCTCAATTAAAGGGCAGAATTTGTCTTTCCCCAAGACATTTGCATTTAAAACCTCCCTACAGAAACAAAGGTGGAATCATGGAATCATAGAATAGTTAGGGTTGGAAAGGACCTCAAGATCATCTAGTTCCAACCCCCTTGCCATTGGCAGGGACACCTCACACTAAACTGTATCACCCAAGGCTATGACCAGCCTGGCCTTGAACACTGCCAGGGATGGAGCATTCACAACTTCTCTGGGCAACCCATTCCAGTGCCTCACCACCTTTACACTAAAGAATTTCTTCCTCTAAACTTCCCCTGTTTAAGTTTTAACCCATTACCCCTTGTCCTATCACTACAGTCCCTAATGAAGAGTCCCTCCC
>JANRGW010014759.1:0-20645 GCA_024733675.1 Psilopsiagon aymara | reverse complement strand
CCCCTCTGGCAGTTAAAGCCATTCCCCTCTCCTGTCCCTCCATCCCTTGTCCAAAGCCCCTCTCCAGGTTTCCTGCACCCCTTTAGGCACAGGAGCTGCTCTGAGATCTCCTTTATTTTCTCCCCATTTATTCTACAGGGAGATTTCTCTCCTGTTCCCGGTGGGCAGCAGTTCTTGAACTCACACTGGGGCTCTCAGTGGGTGACCCAGCCCTGTGCTGGCGCAGGTATGCTCAGCAGAGGTGGCAGAGCCCATGGTGAGTTTGAGGACCCCCTCATGGGGTGAAGCAGGTTGCTCAGCTCCATCAGCCTGCTGCTCAGGCAGTTGAGCTACATGTATGGGAAGAGCAACCCCAGGGGAAGCTGGTCTAAATTACTGTCTCCCCAAATAGATGTGATTTGAAATAATTTCCTAAAGTGTGACATTATTACAGGTGGATTATATATTGGTTTTGAAGGCTTTCAGCTGAGCAGAAACATTCTGCCCTCATCACATAGAAGACTGAAGGGTTAGGGTGGGTTTTCTTTCTTTCCCTTTTCTATTTTTAAAGAGGGGAAATGCACCCAAATAAGGCAGAGGTGAGGCATGGGAAGGCAGTGATGGGTCTGAGGTCTCTAAAAGAGCTTTAACCACTGAGTTATCCTCCAAGAAAGGGGAACAGCAATGAATCGTGGCTCCCTAGCTCCCATGGGTGTTTTCTCTCCACCCTTTCTCCCAGCATCCCTCCAGCCCAGGCAGGGGGATGCTTACCAAGGGAAGAGCCTGAGATAAATCACTGTTAATCTCTGCTCAGTGCACATGAAGGGTAATAGCTCTGCAGGCTGTTTGCTCACATGTCTGACGGGAAATAAAGTTCCTCCTTGACGCCCCATACTTGTTCTGATAGAGGCCAATCTGCTGTGTTTGGTTGCTGGATGCTTTGGGAAGCAACGGGCTCGTATACTGGCATAATTACCCAAAGCATACCGGTAATCCACCTGCTCTGGAACTGCTCTTCCTGTTGTAACTGCTAGAAGTGCAGCTTTCTTCATTAAAAGCTACCCTTCCATGGGTGATTAACTCAAGCCATGTATTAGTACTTAGTGGGACCTGGGCTGTCTACATATCCCCCCCAACACTGCTGGAAAGGGAGTTCCTAATGTCTCACCCAACCCTTTTTCTCCTGGATGGAGAGAAATAGGTTTTCACTTCCACTTTGCAGCCATCATCTTCTGTTTCTGCAGACTCAGTTTTGCCCTTGACCATCTCTTCTCTGGGTTAAGCAACTCAAATTCATTCAACCTTTTGTATTCCCCACATCCCCTGGATTAAATTCCTTGCATTCATTAGCAGGTTCTTGGGCTGGGAGGATGGAAGGTATTCCTTCTGTGCCCTGACGCCTTGGGAGCCTTTGGAAAGGTGCAGGGGATGTATCCAGCAGTTTAGGGGTCTTTCTCATCTATGCCTCTCTTCCGGAGGTGTTAACGGCCTTGTGCCAGCTGAGAAATCATCTCTCAGCATCTTTCTTTTTATCTAAGTCCATCAGTTCGGCTTTTCCTGCATGCAATGCTGCACGAGTGCCTCGCTGTTTCTCCCCATGGATATATTTAAGTATTTTCCCATATCCAATTAATTCAGCCCCCGCCACTGAAGCATTGTTCCGCCTCGATCCATCCTCCCTTTCATCCTCCTGCAATAAAGGCATCTTTTGTTAGTGGCTTGCTGCTGAGCCATGTTTCTCCATCAAGCTTGTGTAAAACACCCCCAGAACCTGTTCATTACCCTCTTCTGCAAACCCTGGTGCTGGTGAGTGGAAGGGAAAAGATTCATTATACTCTGTGGAGTTACCGCACCCTGAAACCCCTGGATGAGAGGCAGCCAGAGGGAAGGACTGATCAAGCAATGCTATCAGTTAGGAAAAGTTTGGGTTGTAAGCCCAAGAGCTCGCCAGGGCATCACTGGGGTTAATTTTAGCACCAACCACAGTGTTGGTGCAGTGCTAAGTGATGGTGCTGGGGCAGCCGCGGTGAGCTGCATCTCTGAGCTTGGGCACAGAAACTGGGGCTGAGGGAATCTCCACTTGGTTTTTTCCCTTTCCCCCACTACAAACCATTTTGAGGTAATAGAAATGTTTTTTCCACTGGTGACATGTTTTATTTCCATCCTCTCCCCTTTCAGCTCAGGGATGATAAATTCAGCCTGGCTGGATAGCTCAGGCACCTCCAGGGAAGGGGGTTATTCTATAGGATTCATCCTGCCCCCAGTGGAGCTGGGGTATCCCAGCAGCGGAATCTGGCTCCCAGGGCCTAGGAAAGATGCAGGAGCATCCGCTCACCAACAGCACAGAGGCATTTATGGGGAAAGGTGCAATTGGGATTGCAGCCTCTGAGCTGGGCAACACCGTAACTCTGCCCCATATGAGACATGTATAGAGCAGAGAAACCACAGGGCACTGGGAGATGCCTTCTCACGTTAGTGTTTGTGAGGCCAAGCCAAGGAGGGGTTTTGCAGAGGACTTCTCCAAAGCCCCAAGGGATGTGACCCTTCTCCTCACCCCTCACCACCCCTCTCCTTTCCCTCCTGATGAATGCTCTGCTGCTCCAGGTTAGCATCGGTGGGGCTGCCACCAAAGTTAATTTTTTAATTAAACCCATTTTTTAGTTGTGATGCTTTAATAGCTGGGCCTGGAGTAATTATTGATAGCTCCAGGGAGACCGTGCTTTAGAGAAATGGTTGGTGCTACTGCAAAGGCATTTATCTGATTAACGTCAGCCTTCACACGTGGCTGTTTTGGGGGGATGGATGAGGGTGGGAGGCCTGTTGCTCCCAAGCAAACTGATTAATCATGGAAAACGAGGCAGGGCTCTGCAGGTGCTGATTTTCCACCTTGGAAGTGGACTGGGAGAGGAGGAGAGGCTGGGAGCTGCAGTGTGGGGGCTCTTGCTGTCCCCTACCCTGCGCGCAGGTAGCAGAGGTGGCTTTGAGACATTGAAGAGGTGAGGAGTGATGGTTTTGTCCCACACTGGAATGAGGAGGCAGAAAACCACCTAAGAAAGGGTGAGCAAAGCCTCGGGTGATTCTTGTCCCCATGGACACATCCTGGGTGGGAGTAAGGGGCAGCAGCTGCCCCTGGGGCTGGGGGATACTCACAGATACCTTGGCCAGGCTGTGCTGTGGCTGCTCACATGAGGGACTTGGTCATGCGTGGAGCCAAACCCCTCTCTCAGGTCAAAGGTTCCCTGAAGGAAGCAGCTTTTCCCCCAACTCTTCCATTCCAGCTTCTTATTAGAGGCTTATTCATGTCATGAAGCATAAGGGGTTAGATCCCCCCAGCAGCTCCTGGCTCTGCAGGGAGCTTTGTGCTCTGCTGTTTTTACCTGTATAGCCCTGGTAGTTCTGGTGGCTCTGGCTTTGGGTCGGCTTGTCTGTGAAAGATGAACAGGGCATTGGAATGCACTGAGCTGAGTAGCATCGCTAACAAGGGGAGAAAGCAGCATGAAAGCATCCGTTTGCTTGTGCATCCCACCTCTGCAAGCACCTCCCGATGGATGGATGCATGGATGGATGCAGCAGGAGGTGCTGGGCTGCTTGGAGGCACGAGGGTCCAAGTGCTGTCCTGCTCAGAACCACCTTCCCCTTGCAGCACCCATTTACCCGGTTTCACCGTAGCATTATCGGCTGCTTCTCTGGTGGGTTCTGCAGGCTCCAGGCAAATCCTACCCTTTGTGCTCAATTAACAGCCTATACCCTGGAGAGTGGGAGGCAGTATAAATATTTTCCGTGTAGTAATAGGACTTTTTTTTTTTCCTATTTCCTTTTTCTCTTTGCTGTGGTGCTGTCATTATAATATTGATTTGACATCCAGGTGTCAGCAACAGCTGGATGACAGGAAAAATGGCAACTTTAATTCATTTTGTGGGCAGAAGAACGGGGGGGAAAGACTTTTCCTCCAGGCTTTCCCCCCCCACCACATTCCCTCTGCGATGCTCCATGTTCTGCCCTGACAGGAACATTTATAAGCTGCCACTATGGGGAGTATTATTAACAGCTCGGTTCCTTAAAGATGCAATTAATTATTCACCTGCTTCCAAATCAGTTTAAGCAGCTTCGAAGCTGCAGTGTAAATAAAACCTTCCCAGCTCGCCTCTCTTCTTTCTCATGCGGGCACACACACACGTATTGCTGTCTTCATAAAGCTGAGCTTTTAAATGGAGCCAAACTAGCAGTTATTGTAAATTACTGCAGCTCCATTGGCTTCCCGGGCTCTCTGCTGAGCTACACCAGCCAGGACTTTAACGCATCCTTGTGGGGATGGCAACTGTCGCTATTTCCTCATTTGCCATGTTTTCAGGCTATTTTTGCCTTGTTGCTAAATCCCTCCTGTTCCGTCGTGCCTCCCCCCGCGGCCCAATCTTCCTTTTACCTATTTGCTCTTTAATAAATCATCCCCTAAATGATCCCCTGACTTGAGCATCAGCTACAACGCTGCTGTGGAGGAGTTGTTTTTGCTGTTTCCTTTACCTTTTGGGAGTGATGCTGATTAGGCCTCAGCTGGCAGCTGCTTTCCGAGGAGAAAATACTGTGCTCAGGGGGAGCAAAAGGCTGTGCCAGCCCTGGGAGAGGCTGGTGATGGGACCCAGAGGGGAAAGGCAGTCCATTTGCTCTCCTTGTTTGGAGCTGGATGGTCATTCAGGTTGAAATGGCTTTAGAGTCACGGTGCTGGGTCCCTTATGGCCCTGCTGGATGTCATTTATGGTGGTTATAAGCTTCTGGGATGAAGTTTAGGTCTGGCAAATGGCAGAGAAAACTCTCCTTCCCTAAGGCACAGCTCCCTGTTCCTGAGACACCGGGGCTGGAGGAACTGCTTACTACCCAACGCTATTCAGCATCATGAGCTCCCGTGGTCCCATCAGGGAAAAGCTCCAAACCCCCGTGACAAGGGAGTGAGCACAAATGCCTGGAGGATGCTGATCTCCATAAATGGATTCCAAAAAGGAAGGAAAAATGGATAAAATGGATAAAAATCCCCATTGCAGAGCCCATCTCTGGTGCAAACACAGCCGCTGCGTCGTGCACTTCAAACAGGCCAGGCTAAATCTTTGCATAGATTAGTCACTAACAATGGAGTTAATGACCATAATGGCACAAATGTCCTGTGCCTGCGTGAGATACACTTAGGAAAATCTACTAGCACCAGGTAATCACCACATTTCATACTGTCAAAGAGATCAATCATGTCGAGAGCCCATTCATCAATCAGCTGTGCCTGAGATTTAGAGGGGATGGAATAGCAGCTCGTAGCACCCCAAAGAGCCACTCCTGGCGGAAAAAGAAGGTCTCCTGGGATTGGAGTGGAGCTGGGAAGCAGGGTGCCAGTGGGCTTGTTTGGGGAGGTGTCAAAGTGGGCACCTGGCAAAGCCTTTGGTCCCCTCAGATGCTCCTATCTCTTGTGGCTGGGATTGATGGGGCTTCCTCTGCCGGAGACAGATTGTTTGTTGCTGTTTCTCCATCTGGCTGGAATCATGTCTGTCTTCCACTGTGTTATTTGTTGCCTGATTGCCACTTGTAAGCCATCCTTTCTCTTTTGCTTTCTAGCAAGGAGATGTCCTCAGGACCCAGTTTCCCACGTGGGATCCCAGTCCACTAGTGCTGGAGATCCTGCCTCAGGGGGTTTCTGCTCTGAAGAATAGGACCTTGCTCCAAAGGGCATCCATAAAGCTGCAGTCCTGGCAGCAATGAGCCAACAAGCAGCTGTGTGGCCACAGCTCTGCTCCAGCAGTGGTGGGAGGTGATGGAGAGCCTGTCCCCATCTGCTGTGAGCATGGAGCTGGGCCTGCCCAAGAGGAATCAGCTGGCAACCGAGGACCTAAGCACAGGGGGCATAAGAGGCTGCAGGCAGTATCTTATAGGCAGCTTGGGGTCTTTATGTCCTGCTGCACAACCCTTTATTGCTTACTATGGAAGGCTGGCATGCTGGCAAGGGGTCCTCCAGCCCCACAGCTCCTCCTGCCGCAGCACCCCATAGGAGGGAGGCACCCTGTCAAGGGGTGGTGTTGGGATAGGCAGGATGTCATCCCTGATCTGCTTACAGCTGAAGGCATGAGGGGATGCAGCCCTGCCTGTCACTGCCCTGGCCTCTCTAGTGCATGGACCTGCTAGACTCCAGCCTCTATGCTCAGTGGGGCTGCAGCCAGTTTTAACTCTGATACCTGTGCGGAGCACTCAATTGGACGGCAGTTTTATAACTCATGGGGCAGATGATATTGCAGAGCACACTCTGTGGTCCCAGGGCTCAGTGATGTGCTCTCCAAAGGTTGACCTGAACTTCAACCAAAGCACTCAGCTTTCTCACAGCACTATGGCCAGCATCCTCGACTTCCGCAGAGTGGTACCCAGCTACCTCAACACCCTGCCAAGGATGCTGCAGATGTTGCTGAACGTGTAACAGCATCTTTGTCCTCCAGCCACTCCAGGTAAGGATACAGGGCTGGTAGCAGGGTGGAGAGAACCATGGGAGCCCCCCATCTGCCTCTCCACACCCTTCTCCCACCCCTGCCTAGCCCATTCCCCTCTTTCTTCTGGCAGCCACCCTCTCTTCCTCCCCTCTCCTCCTTTTCCCCACTTCTGGGAGGCTGCTTGATGCTGCTTGATTGCTTGGCTCCCGTCATTAGCGTGATACCTCCTGGAAAATTAGTAAACAGAGGAGTATGAATGAGCTGTTGATTGCAATCAGTGGGGGAGAAGGGGGGCTGAGAGCACTGGAGAGGCCCACGATGTTTCCCAATCACCCGGTGGTCCGGGGTGGCTGCTGGGGAGGATCCGCTCCTCAGAACGATGCCCAAGCATCCCTCCACAGAAGGATGCTGAATGTTCACACACTCTCTCTTCCTTCTTGGGAGGGTTGGATGTGGGCTGGTGGAACCCATCCTCATGCTGGGGTGGGTGGGATGAGGAGGGGATGGGTGCCAGGATGCCCTGTCCCATGGGGACCATTCCTGAGCTGATTTCAGGGTACAGCAGGGTGAGAACACCCTGGGGCTCTTAGAAAACAAGAGATTAAAGGGATAAGCATGATCTAAAGCATATCCTATTACTAATCTGGACAGACTGCAATGGAGCTGATCCCTTGCCAGTGTATTCCCTGGCACCACTGGTGATGTCACAGGGGCAGGCAGAGGATATGGGGCTGATATCTCATATTGCAGGAGGGGATTTGCCTGATTTCTGCCTCATTGCAGAGTTAAATGTCTGGGCCAGCTCCAGAAAGCTAATGCTTTCTGGTTTTACTAGAACCACAAAGTGTTTGCCGTGTTAGAGTTAACGGCTTGGGGAGGTGAGGAAGAACATTCAGCCCTGGTTTGGGGCAGAGGTGGCAAGATGCAAGTGGTCCTCTGTCACCTGCAGCATCACCAGTGGAACAGGGACATGGGGACCCTCCATCAGGAGCTCTCCCCTGGGTTCCCAGCTCTATTCGGGGACCTGGTGGAGGACAGCAGCGGCAATCATCCCCATCGTGCAGCCTGGTGGCGTCTGATTCCCATGCTCCCAGCCCTGGGCTGCTGCCAATGCGCTCACCTACAAGTGTTTGTCATTAAGCATCTATTTAGGTGTGCAGAAGTTGTCTAATTTTTCAAGGGTGCTGCAACCCCCCGATGTCCTTGAAGTCAGTAGCTGCTGACAGTACCCAATAGCTCCAAAAATGAGACATGGGAGGTGCACAAAGGGCCAGCCTGTGTGATGGGATTGCCATGACCCTGTGACTAAAGGGGGTCTCGGGGGTACCAGGACCCCTCCTGAGTGTTTGGGAGAAATGCCCTGACTGCATGATGAGGCAGGCAGGAAAGTGCTTTTGCCCATGGAGCATCCCTGGTGCCATTCAGGCTGGGTCTCTGCTCCCCATTCCCAGCCCTGCTGCTCTGCAAAGGTGTAAACTTCTTGCAAAGCCCTGCTTAGAAAAGGCAGCCAAATAGGATCCCAGAGGATTATTCCCCAGCTGTCCTCAGTGGGAAACATGACTGCTGAGGATCAAGGCAGGAATTAGAGGAGAGCACCTGAAGACCGGGACTCGGGCTCGGAGAAGCATCCCTGCAGAAGGAGACGAAAGACTGGCAGTGTTTTTTTGCTAACGTGCATCTGTTATTTGACCTTATAAAGCTCTATTTGTGGAGCTGGTTGTTATTTTTCGTTAAATCTTTTAATCTAAAATCCCATTAGGCTCAGCAGCGCGCTCATTTGCCAGCAGAACCAAAACACTTCGGTGTTTGCTCATTCCTCTATCTTCCGCACTTCAAACAGATGTAATAAAGTATTCTCGCTTTCCCTCTTGTTTCCCTTTGTGGTTTGGCTTTTTTAGAGCCTCCGAGGCAGCTGAGATGGGTTTTCCCCCCTCCCAGCACTGCACATCTCTTCTAGTTCTGCTGCTTTCGGCTCTGTTGAAATCAAATCACATCCGCATGATGTCCTGCGGAATAGGGACTTCTCTTTGCCTGGTTTTGCTGCACCAGTGGGGTTAAACCAGCCCTGCTGTGACCAAATCATAGCATCCAGCTTTAGAATCAAACAGCACTAAAACACATTCAGTGGTGGGGTTTTATTTTGGGGAAGGAGGTATTTTTACATGTAAGCAGAGCAAAGCCTGCAGTCCCCCATCTCATCAGGATAACCTGATCTAGTTGAAGATGTCCCTACTCATTACAGTGAGGTTGGATTAGATGAGCTTTGAAGGTCACTTCCAACCCAAACCATTCTATGCTGCCTGCCTGTGGAGGGGACAGCCTGGTCCCTGCACCCAGGATGTGTCACAGTGACTCTTTGCAGTGGTTTTTTTCTCCCTCCCCTGTCTCCATCATCTTTATTTCAGGAATTGCTTAAAAACCAGGCTTTGAATAATTCACCGGAGCAGAGAGCAGCCCACCCCAACAGGTTCGTCACAACTTCCCTGGACTTCAATAATTCACTTTCCTGCTAGGAGCTGATGCACGTTCCTTGTACGTGGGTTTGCTGCTGAGCACGCCTGGCTCCTGGACCAAATCTGTTCACAAGGAGAGAAAGAGGGGATTTAAGGGCACATGCCTTTGGTTTAAGAAATACTAACTTCCAAGTGGGTAGAGGGTTTGCCAGGCAGCTTGTCCAGCTGTGGGGAAGGCACTAACAAGGTGAGCTGAAAGTGATCTGAGCTTGCTGCTGGGGATGCTCCTTTTGCCACCAGCACTGGTCCCAGGTTCCTGTGTTGGTCCTCCTTAGCATGAGGCTTTAGAGCCGCAGTACGGAAAAGCTCCAGTGGGTCGATTTCCCCCCCCAAGAACATCCCGGACCCCTCAGCACCAGGGATGTGCCCCAGCGGCACTGCTCTAGCTACCATGAACGGTATCCCAGCTCAGCCTGCCTAATGAGGTGCAAGAGAAATCAGTGTAGTGATGGCCAGTAACAGCTAATAAGAAAGAATGGCAATAAGCTGTGGGGATTTGGCAGCCTCTCCACCCAGGCCCTGCTTATCGGGGTAAATTAGGGTTTAATTTAAAGGAAATATGAAGGCTCCCATTGTAGTCCATTGATAGGGCTGTGCTGGAGAATGCCTGAGATGCTGGGGGGGAGGCTAAAATATAGCCTGTACAAGCTCTCTATAATGCTGTTTCTGCTGGGGATCTCTTCCTGCTGTTTTGGGAGCGTGGCAGCAAGGCTGTGTAGCAAAGAGCCATGGCCATGGATAAGCAGCAGTCCTCCCTGGGAGCAGAGGTGGGTACTCTGCAGACACTGAGTACTGAGTCTTTGCTGTGAGGCAGTCTGAAGTAGGTGATGGTGGAGACGCTTGGGTGCCTGCGTAAGAGAGTGGCTCACGGGAAAGGGCTCATGCTTATGCTAAGTGCAGTGGATTTAATTTCCTTGAGATAGCACTTCAATATTACAAGGCTGCTCCAGAACAATCAGAGAGGGCCTGAAGTGAAATGCAGGCGAGTCAATTGAAGTTAACTTCTTCGGGCACGGGGCCAGGACCCTCTTTAGAGGTTATTTTCCAGAAAGGTGGCATTTTGCCTTCAGAGATGTATTTTTCACTTGCTTTTGATTAGGCTCTGTTGAGCCTGCCCTATCCTCGTGAGCAGGATGTCCCTGAAAGCCTTATTCCCCCCACCCCAGACCTCTTGAAGGAAGCCCAGTAGTGCTATGGGGTCCCCAGCCCTGCTCTCTGGCATCATCTGCAGCATCCCCTGAGGAGGACAGGGGGGCAGGCTGGCTGGAGGAAGGTCAGGAATGTCTTGCAGCCCCTGTGGCATGGGGAAGGGTTTGCAATTAGGCAAGGCAAAGACCCCCCTCACCCTTACCAGTTGCTGGCTAGGGGATCCCCAACAGTGAGGGGTGTCCCACTGATGCTGCTGCTTCTGATAGCTGCTGCCTGTCTAATTGCATTATAGCCTATGGGGGGAAGGAAACCACTGCTGTGGCTTCAAACAAAGGATGCCCTAAACCAACTAATTAGCCATCTGATTTGCTCCCCAACCTCCCATGGCATTCCTGTGTCTTCCATGCCGTTTTGGCACCACTAACAAGCAGAACTGCTGAGGCTGCAGCACTGGATGTGAGCTCTGGCAATGTGCTTGTGTCCAGCATCCCAAAAGGATGCTCTGCTTCTGCTCCCTTGTTCATCCTTCCCTTTGCTGTCATCCTTTTTCTTCACAAACGCTTCTCCTGGCCTACTTGCATCCAGTTCATTTTCCTTTGCTTAAATAAAACCTGACTCCAGGCCTTATTTGGTAAATAGAGCTGAGAGAAGCTGGGCTCACTCTTTCTTCTCCTGACAAGCCTTTCAGGACGGGGGAGATGAGATGGAAAGAGAGACAGATGAATAGGATGCAAAAGCAGTGAAGAAAAATAAACATGAGATAAAGCGAGTGTGGGAGAGAAGGGAAAATGAAGCAGATCCATGGCTTGGGTGGGAAGCAGAGTAAAGGAGCAACTTGCTGTGCCCCACTCACCCCAGCCCCTGTGTGTGAAGCAAGGGACCATGCTGGTAGAACATGGGGAGTGCTCAGCATCCCTCCCAGCACCTCCTAGCCATGCCTACATGGGAATTTGGGGTGAGGAATGCAGTATCACAAAGAGATAGTCATGCTTTCATGCAGGAGCTCTCCTCTCCTCCTGTGTTGCCCTAACAAACGTTCACCGGAGGTGCAGGTTGCTCATGGTGCTTTAACCTGGCTCTGGCTCCTGCTGTCAAATGCTGTAAATATCCGGCAGGCAGTTAAAGCTGGCAAACAACAGAGGTGCTTTAAACGCAGCCCAGAGCCAAACCCACCGCTGGTAGGGCTCATAAATATCTCCTTTGTGTTTTTTCTCTGTCAGAAAGCAGCAATAAAAGAGAACAAAAGCCAAAGCCATCATGGGGCGGCTTCAGCATCTCTGGTGCCTCCTTACCCCTTCCAGGGCATGTCTAATAGCAGTGAGGAGCAAAACCCAATTAGCTGGGGAGGGGCTGGTGGCACAGGGTTGTCCTCTGAGTCCTGGGAGCCTAGCACTGAGCTGGTGAGGTCGGGACCTGGTACAAGAGGCTCCTGAAGGGCTCAGCTTGGAAATCATTGTTTTCCCCTATTATTTCCCCATTTTCAGCAGGCTGAGTAGCACTGAACATCTGCCTGAAGGCAAGTAACCTGGCCCAGCTCTTGAAACCACCGGTTTCATTGGCAGCAAATGAAGTCCTCAGTTGAAGAGATAAAGGGAGGGCTAAAGAGCTAAAATTATCTGTGCTGAAATGGGGTGAGAGCAAATGCTGTTCAACAGGGTGTGTGATGGGGACACAGGTAATTGCTGGCACTGAGCAAACTGATTTCTCTTTCTTACCAATGAGTCCCATCAGCCCTAGAAGCAAAGGACAGCCGAGGGCAGCAGGACCCGCACTTGGGGAAGGCGGAAGCCCCACTTGGAGGCAGGAATTGCAGCATAGCTCTGCCCCAGTTGTGATGGTTTATTTTTTAATAAGCTCAAGTCTCAGCTGGACCTGGCAGAAAAATCAATAGTGGGACTTGAAGCAGTCAAAATACATGGAGCTGAATTGGCCACCCCGCGGGCAGTGTGCGGCTGCGATGTGCGGCCATGCAGACAGGGGTGGGAATGGATGACAGTTCCAGAAGTCCTTTATAATAATTGCCCAAGATGATTGAAATCCCTTAGAACACACGGGGTAAATCCAAGATCCAGAAGTGTTGTTTAACAAGTTGATGGTGGGAGCTGGAGGAGGAAGAAAGCCACCTTATAGTGCTGGAGGCATTTGGGGAGGATTGGGGTGGGCATTTCCCTTCCCCAATTAGACCTGAAGGGTGGCCTTGCACTCCACCTGCAGAAGCCTTATCTGCAAAGCAGCACACCAGCTTTAGCAGAAAGCCTCTCTTTCTCCAAAGGCTCTTTAGTTCCATCCTTTTAGATCTGCCTTTTCAAGCGCAGCCCTGGCGCCATCCATCTGCCCTTACAATGGAGATGCTGTCCTGAATCGGTTTATTTCTGGCAGCTTTGCCTTCAGCTCCTCCGGGGCGGGCAGATGGGATGCAGGACAGATGGATGCTTCTGGGCAGTGGCTGTGGGCATCTCCCAGGGCTCTGCGAGCCTGCCCATGAGTTACTAACAACGGGTGGCTTTTGCTGGCTCATTCCCAGGTGCCTGTAGGGACAATCCTGTATCCCACCCTGCATCTGCCCATGGGCTGGGAAAGGCATGGGGAGCGCAACCCTGGGTTTTTAATGGCTAGCAAGCTCTCCTGCAGCTAGAGGAGAAAAGACAGAGGAGGAAAGTGAGGGGAGAGGAAAAAAATGTAAAGAAACAATTTTCTTCTAACATTTCTCTTTTCTTTTGGAGCATGAGCCCTTCCGGGAGGAGGTCTTTAAAATTAATAATGTGCTTTCTTCTTCTCTCGCTGGTCCCCAGACTCCTGGCTTAAATTAATGAAATGTCAAATAGGAAGTGGTGATCATGTGTTTGTGATAACGAAGGGACTGATTTCCAGCCAGTTTATGGCTCTGATCTGGTCTCCCCCTCCCCACTTCTCCTTTTTTCCTGATTAAAACTCCCTTTATTAGATTTGCTCTTTCATCGTCTCCCTCTGATTCCCCTCCTTTGTGGCCCAAGGACTGGGGAAAGCCTTCATTGCACTGAGCAGACGATTTCAGTGCATTTTAGCATCTCCTCCAGCATCTGCTCAGACAGGGGGTGGCAGCCCTCTACCACGATGCTCTGCCAGTGGGTGCTCCCAGGGACCTCACAGCCCTTATCCCCAATTTCAAGCCACATCATTTTTCCCCCTTCCTTCTCTCTGCACTTGGGAACTGGGTGTGTTAATGAGCTTTAAAGGCCATATAATAACCCAACTGCATGCTAGCCAGTGACCTTGCAAAGGGAAGAAAAGCTTCATTATCTTCCTAAGTACCAGTTCTAGCACAAACAGCAGTGAGGGTGAGACAGAGCATGGCTGATCCCCCCCCAGCAGTGCCCGGGGGGCTGCTGTGCATGACACACATCAGGGCTGGATCCTGAGGCATCAGTGACGCCAAATGTGTTTTCTCAAAGAGGATTTTACCGGAATTAGGCAAAGAAATAAGTCCTCTGATGGCCACAAACTGCCTTGGGAAAGAGTGGGTGGTCTCCAGGGATGCCAAACACATGAACTGCTCAGCTATGAAGCAAGGCAACCCTTGCTTTCCTTACTTCCCCAACAAGGTCAATATGAAGATGGTTGTACAGCCAGCAGCACTCCTAGAGGGATGATTTAGGGAAGGACAAATGGATGGACTTGCCTGCAGGCAGCTAGATGGGTCCATCCCCTAATGGATGGGCAACGAGGTGACAAGGTGCTCTTGCTGATGGCTTCATCAATCACCAGTCTGGCTGGGCTCCCCAGCAAACTGGAAGAGCTCAAAGGGTTAAGCTGTAATTTAGGACTCAACACCAAAGACAGTCATTGCGAGAGAAGAAAGCCCTGTTGAAAGCTTTGGGAAATAATTTGCCTTGGCACTTTCTTATAAGAGTGAATTGATTTTTGCTGGACTGTGTCACACTGAATTATGAATGGGGGGAAGCAGGGTTGGTGTTCCCAGAGGTGAAGGTGTCATAATTAGAGGCACATGCAGAGGGGGCTTGGGGGCTCCTTCCAGCGATCTGGGACCACAATATCGTTGTCCCTAGAGCCCTTGGAGAGGCAGATTTGCTCCAGCTTGAAAGCAGAGGTGCCTCCCATGGGCCAGGAGAAGCCTTTCCTGGACCATCCTCTCTGCCTGACCAGACAGTGGAGGTTGGCTGCTGAAGGGCAAAGCAAAGCATCACAATCGCCCTCGGAGGAGGTGGGAGACTGTGGGCGTGCAAGATCTGAGCCCATCGCCCTGCCCTCAGCTCTGCCCTGCTGGGAAGGGACCAGTTCCTGTCTGAGCTCCTGGGGCTGCCTCACTGCCTGCATCCACCTCCGTCAGCCCAGCGCTGAGCTGCCCCCCCCTGCCCCGAGTGCTTTATTCATCGCTACCCGCTTAATGCCGCTCTCCAAGGCAAAACCCCTCCTGCAGGCTGCTGGGGATTGTAGTGCAGTGAGTCCAGCAGTCACGGAGCGGGGCAAAGGCAGGCTCGGCTCCCCGCTGGCCTGGCCCGCGCGATTCCCATGGCAGGGCATTGCCAGACCTTGCGCCTGGCACAGGGAGTCCCTGAGGAATGTGCTGTCGGGCAGAGCCACTTCTCCATAGCTCAGGCTGAGCATCCCACGGTGCAGCTTGGCTTTTGAATGCCAGCTGGGGGGGAGGCAGAGGGAAGTAAATGAAATCTGGGGGTTTTCTTTCCCCTCCTTGCCCTTTTGATTATTATCGTCTATTAGGAACCAAATCCAGCCCATCAGTAAGACCTGGGAACAGCAGCTCCTGAGAAGGAGAGACCCTGTAGCAAAGCCTTTCCTGAACGCAGCCACTTGCCAAACAAAGGGGCTGAGACTATTCGCTTCCTTCCCTGCCTCTTTTCCCAGTAACCCGCCCCCCATCCCCCAACACCTCATTCATTAAGCTGCCTGCTCTCTAACCACGTAATAAGCACCAGGTTTATCCAGCTCAGCACCACGTCCCCCAGGCCCTGGGAGGATGGAAATACCCTGCTCCCCAGGGATCCATGCAGGCATGGAGAGGAGGATGCTATCACACAGCACATCCAGCACTCAGGGTAGCGAAGGATGGGGGGGGACACCCAGCCCTGTCATCTCCTGAAGCCGTGGCTCAGCCCCCCCAGGTAATTGTGCATGGAAATGGATTTCCATTTCTCTGCTCAATCGTCCTGTTTGCTGTCACAGCCCGGCGTTTTGCATGTGCAATTATCCGTCCCTGCATAGATCTGTGGCACGCTCAGGTGGTGCCTGCCAGCCTTCGGCGCCCGCCGCAGCCGCCTTCCAGCTTTAATAGCAGTCAAGCAGAAGCCATTTTCCATATGAAGCTGCAGGACCTATGGGGTAAATAAATGGGTTTGAAAGGCTCGCAGAGTAATGAGTTAATTTAAAACCTGCCATCTCTTCTTGTATATTAATTTACTTGGTATTATATTTAATCTTTCACTTACTGGGGTTTCTTTCATTGGCTTCTCTTCCACTTTTCCCCTCCTGCGGCTCCCTGGGATGCTCTGCCTTCAGCAGGAGGAGGCCAAGCTGGGGAGTGGTGACCAGGCCAAGAGGAGCTGCTGTGACCCATAAGAGCTCAGGGTGGCAGCTCATGGTCTTCTGCTCTAGTGGGTGCCCAGCAGGCAGGTATCGAACTGATTTCCCTGTACTCAGGGGGAGAGGATCAGGTTTGCTGGTGTCATTTGCCAGGGTGCTAATCACTGTATCCAACTGGGAGAGCAGCCTAGGGAATTAATGAGCTCTGATCAGGATGATGGTAGGTGACAAAGCAGCTGCGGGTGGAAGCAAAGCACTGGGCTGTGCTCGGGTCCCAGTTCCTGCTTTCACTTCCCACCTGGGATGCTCAGCTCTGTAGCATCCAGGTACAGCTCCAAGTCTCCAGTCACTCTTCCAGCCCCTGCTTTGCTTTGCTGACTTTCGCAGTGTGGAGGACTTAAAATGTGTCTGTCCTGCCCATGCATCCATCACGTTGGTCCTGCTCCCATCCTCTTGCCTTGGGTGTGAGCAGATGGCAAATTCATAAGAGCCCCTCTCTGAAGGAGCACAGGAGACCAGTGCAATGCCTAAAGGGCTGGAAGAGCAGCAGCAGCTCTTTGGTGCTCTAAGGATGTGCTTATTCCCCTGGGAAGCGGGAGGGAGAGAGGCAGGCAGGGCTTGTCAGGGCTCACCAGCAGCAGATGATGCAGTGGTGGGTGCCAGCAAGTGCAGCAGGCACATCCGATGGCATCAGGAGACCTCGCCTGGAGCATCCCCTGCCATTTCCATCGCTTGTCTGGTCGGGATTAGCCTAAACTATCTCAGAGAAGGACTGATGGATGCTCTGAAAGAGAGAGAGGCTACTGTGGGGCTTATTTCAGCCAGGCTGGTCCCAGAAGCTGTCCCCGAGGCCATCATGGCAGGGTGGGCTAATGACAGGGAGAGAGAGATGGGAGAGTGCAGGGCAAAGCATGGGGGTCAGGCCCCTGGGGCTGCATCCAGCCCATGCAGCACAGGGCCATGGGCAGGAGGTTCAGTCCATGCCCCACTGCCTCTTCAGTGCTGGGGGAGCATCATCAGCAGCTGCTTCTGGGAGCATCCACATCCTTCCCTCCCTCCCTCCCCGCTAATGAACGTAGGTGAAACTTGCTGTGCCATGACTTTAATCAGCAAAGAAAACTGCAAAGCCTTTTTGTTTTTGCCTTTCCCCACCTGCTGAATTCAGCACTGAATGTGAATTAGGTGGCGTTCGGGCTTGGCTGCGCGCCCGCTTCCCGGGATAATGCAGGGAGCCAGCCTCTCCTGCACATGGCACGCCTGGATCAGCCCCTTGCATTTCACACTGTGTACAGTAACCCACAGACATTAAAGGTTGATTACCGCAGGCTCAGCCTGCGCCCAGCAATCTCAGCCCACACCGAGGACAAAGACTAGCCCATGGCACCCATGGCACTGGGCTGGAGGGTGAGCTTACGGCTGCATTAACCCTTGCCACATGCAGGCAGTGTGCTCAGCAGTAATGGGCAGCCCGTGGTAGGTGTCCCAGAGCCCCACAGGCATTTGGGTGCTGGAGAGGCACCTCTGGGCTCACACCTATGGGTCTCCCAGCAGGGCAGGAGTAATTTGCAGCTCCATTAGTGCTCGGAATCAGCACAGCGGCCCCGCAATGTGTCCATTTGATAAGAGGCGAGTTCCACTGAATAATGAGCAGTAATTGGATTTCAGGGTTAACCAGCTTGCAGCAGAAATAGAAGAGAACAGAGAGCCACTGGATATTTCTGTTCTGGCTCATCAGACACCGGAGGTTTATCTCTGCTGAGAATAGCGCGGGAGAGGCAAAGTTATTAGTGACCATCAGAGCATGGTGATACCATCTCCCTCTTGTGTTCAGTGGGATGAGTCTGTGCGTCCTCTGTGAGTTTCATTTAAGGCTACAGGAGTTTATAACCCCCCACGGGAGAGCTCTGCACATCCATATCACAGTGCAGCAGGGAGGAGAGAAACCAGCCCTCTTTAGCATGTAGGAGCACCCAACCTCTGCTGCCAGCCAGAGGGGAGGCAGGGGCTGGGATGTGATGACCAACAGCTGTGTGCAAGGCAAGGCAGGCACAAAGCAAGGTCTCCTGATTGTGTCACCTTATTCAGGTGACAATCTGGCATGGGGAACACCAATCCATGTGTGGCACCGCTGTGATTGGAGCTGTGGTCACCTGCTATTTGGAAGATGCTGTTTGAAGCACCACCACAGCCGTGATAGCCCATCTTCTAGCAAGATTAATCCGTGCTGGAAGTGGTGCAGAGAAGGGCTATTAGCACTGTGGGGGGAATGGAAAGCCTGTCTCATAAGGTGAGACTGAAAGCACTTGCCTTGTTTAGCCCAGCAAAGGGAAGGAAAAGCAGGATATGATTACTGTCCATAAATATATCAAGCAAGTAAATACCAGGTACAGAAAGGAACCATTTAAGCTAAAAGACTGCACTGGCACAAGAACAAATAGGTTTAAACTGGCTAATGTAGGCTGGAAATTTGGAGACAGTCTTTAACCATGGGAGTTGTGAGACAGTTTTCAGCCGTGTGAAGCAGAGGAGGAAAAATGCCTCCTTGCTTTCCAAATGCAGCTGCACCAGTGTGTGAAGGGAACAGGGGCCATGAAGTGGGATCCAGCAGGGTCCTGCCTGCTCCAGGCTCCTTCCGGAACACACTGGGAGCATCGTGTCCTGCTGGTGTCCCCTGAGGTCCCAGTTTCCTAAGGGAAGGAGCATTGTTCCTGCTGGCAGGGACAAGAGACACCAGCCTCCCTCTGCTTAGGAGCTGGCAGGTACCCAGCGCTTGGAACAGCCCCCCCAAAAGTGGAAGGGATGGTGAGCCAGCATCAGCCAGCAGAGGGGAAGGAGCTGAAGCATCCCCTGACCTGAGCAGGGCAGCTCACAGCACCCGGATTTGGGCTGGTGACCTGCTGCTGTCACTGCGTTGTCTGGATTTCCTCTGGAAGTGGCACACAGCTGGGCCATCAGCTCCAGATTTTACCTCCTGCATGAAATTATTCCCAATTCCCTGCATATTCCAGGGCCTGCCTAAAGGATGGGTGAAGAATGTGCTGATGAGGACTCTAATCAGTTTTGAGAGCAGGTAATTTCTCAGCTAGAGATCATCTCCAAACAGGAAATCAGATTCAGGAGATAGCTGCTTTATGCAGCACATCATGGTGGACTAGAGCAAAGCTTGCTGTAATCATAAGCAGAGCTGGAACAAGGAGATCATTACTATGCATTAATTACCTTACAATCCTCCTACCAGGTGGGTTTTCTTATCTCACTTCTTGGGGTGTTAATGGGATAAGAATTCTAGACCCAATCCTGGCATCTAAGCAGGGTTTTTGGACCCTGTATCTCATTCCTGCAAGTGGAGGAAAGCCATTCCCTGCCTTCAGCACGGTTTTGAGTCTGGCACCATGCCTGGGATCATAGTAAGACACAAAAGCTTCTGATGGAAGCCACCACTGGATGGAGCCTCAAAGGTCATAACAACGCCCAGCTCTGGTACAGATGGTGTTCAATGATGAGAAACGCCAGGCGTGAAAGCATCAGGAGGTGCATCACTGCTGCAGCATAAGGTAGGGAGGATGCTGCTGCAGAGCACGCTGCCCTGAGCGCACTGCCTGCACTCTGCCTGCTCCTGCCTAGCACCCCTGTCAGATGTGGATGCTGCACCCAGCCATAGCCCACAGCCAGGGGTACATACCCATGCAGCAGGCTGGGATGCCCTACAAAACCTCACTGAACACACTGTGTCATTCCAGCAACACAGAGAGAATGTAACCCAGGGGAGAGAATCCCAATTTTGATTAAAACCCACAGGCCTGCAAACCTCAGCTCTTGCTTGCATGAGGATGAGGATGAGGATAATATTGGCAGGAGAAAACAGAAACATCTGATGATACCTGGCAGGGTGGCAGCTTTGTGAAGGGGGCTCACAGCTTGGCTTGTGCAAGGGAGCCCAACGCCTTTCCCCAGGGTAGGATCTGGGGTGCTGAGCCCTCAGGGCCTCCTCTCCCCCAACCCAGCAGACCCAGCCAGGGGGATAAGCTTAGGTCTGGGAGAGAACAATGCACAGCTCGATCATCTTGCAAACTTTGCTGTTTGAGCGTGGGGTGCAGCAGGGAGCAAGGAGAGGGGCTTCCTTCCCTGCAGAGCTAGCAGCTTGGGCCCATAATCTCCAGGCAGGGATTTTAGCGTGGTTGCTGAATGCTCCAAGTACCAAGGAATGTGCACACAGCTCCTTCAGATCCCGCTGAGACGTCATGTGGATAAAATCTTCCTTAGAAAGCCCCTCTGGCAAGTTGCGGGCTGCTGGAGGTGCTGTGGGATCCAGCGTCCCCTGACTGCAGCAGGACTGGGGCTCACTGGGCAGGTGACAGCCTGCCCCAACCCCAATCACTGGATCAGACAGGTTGGAAAAGACCTTTAAGCTCATCCAGTCCAACCGCTCCCCAGCACCGCCAAGGCCACCACTAACCCATGGCACTGAGGGCCTCGGCTACACGATGCATGAACACTTGCAGGGATGGTGACTCCAGCCCTGCCCTGGGCAGTTCCAATGCTGAGCACCCTCTGTGGAAGGAATTGTTCCTCAGCTCTATGTAAACTGCCCTGGTGCAGCTGAGGCCGCTTCCTCTTGTCCTGGCACTGGTAACTTGGGAGAAGAGACCAACACCCACCTCACCACAACCTCCTTTCAGGTAGTTATGGAGAGCGATAAGGATCTCTCATAGCAGAGATGTGTTGCTTTGTGTCCTGCTTTCTGGGTCTGCCCATGCCCTGCACTGGTGGGGGTACACACAGCTGAGCCCCGACAGCTCACCACACCGATGGCTGCAATACCAGCAAAGGCAGCCATCAGTGCATTGAGCTGCTGGGGCTCAGCATCGCCGCATGCCCAGCGCCCAGGGGAGATGGACAGCCCCAGGGGGTGTGTGTATGAAACAGCCCCCCCGGGCTGGCTCTGCGGGCGCTCTCTCTTTAAAGCAATCCCGTCCGCGATTTGTCACCGGGGCCGGGCGCGGAGGGGAGC
>JANRGW010014758.1:8401-29165 GCA_024733675.1 Psilopsiagon aymara | reverse complement strand
GGCCACAAGTCAAAAACACAGCACTGCACCAGCTACTGAGAAGGAGAAAAATGACTGCTACTGCTGAACCCATGACACCAGCTGATCTGAAATGGCAGAGATCTATAGTTGAAAAGGATGCTCAGAGCTGGCAGTGAGGGGAGAAGAAAAGCTCTCATGAGGCAGGTCAGAGGAGTGGTTCACTGAGGAACAAGTGAGATCACTGGATGACTTGGTGCAAATCTCATTTTTTTTCAGATGCATGTTTATACTCATCTTCACTTCAGTTACCTTCCTTCAATAAATGAGTGGTGTTTAAAACTCAGGAGCATAACCGGCCCCTGAGAAATATGACTGCTGAAACTCAGTTCACAGTCTATGTGTCTGTCTTTTGCTTATGCTTGTCTCATTAGATCCATCTGAGTCCCCACCAGCCTGAATGAAACAGGAATAGGAGAATAGGATATTTTATGGGCAAAACTATTGCGCAGTGGACTACACAACTGCACTTCCATTCTTTCACACAAGTCTATCCCTTGCTATCCTGATTTTATAAATGTTTCTCCAAGTTCCTCTCACAAATGATGTGAAAAAAAGTTTTGAGAGACAAAAAGACCATTTAACTGGAGACTTACCTTGCAGTGAGATTTGGCCAGTGGTTTACTGGAGGCAATTTATTTGCTCCCCAGCTGGTTATGGACTGACTGATGAAAGCCCCCTGTTTTGCTCTCCTTTAGCTGCTGACCTTGTTATTGAGGGACTACTGCTTCAGCATGACAGTGTGGAGCTGCCATCTGGATTTAGTGACTTTCAACACAAATGAAGATCTGGCATGCAGGACTGTTGTGGAAAGGACTGACTTTGTCTTAATTCTTTTCTTTGAGAGAGGTTACACTGCCAGACCCTTCCACTGTACATTCCAGAGCACAGAGCAACCGTTCAGGCTATTGATCAAATGAAGAAATGTTGTCAGGCCCCTTGAAGTCTGAATCACTGAAAGTCATACATATGGCAGGAGAATACAAACCCAGCCATGCAAATCTCTAGAAGTTGGAGGGAGCTTCTTCTAACTGCACAGACCTTTTGAATTAATTTAATTTTTAGACATCAAAAGGTAGACAAAATATATAAACGGCCAAATATAAGAAAAAAGTAATAGAATTATAAGAATGCATCACTTTATAGTATTTCACATTCCTGCCACATGGGGAGCCAGTCAGAAAATTCCCCATGTTTTACAACCCATTATATATATTTTGCATTTCAAGCTATTCTGTGAAAAAACTGATACCCTGAAAAACATTTCAAAAATGAGATAGGGAAATGAGCTTATGTAGTGGGCTTTATAGCTCAGCAGTGGGAACAGGTTTGAGTGGGATTGCCCTACCTGAAGTCTAATTTTTCGGAGTTTTGGAAATGGTTCCTGGAGCTGGATGGGTGTGATTTGTCTACACCTTGTATGTGATTTTTCTATCCATCTTTGTAATACCATTCCCTCTCTCTTTCATCCTACATTTCCCATGAACATACTCCCAGTGGGTTTTTGATCACTTCACACAAGTCTGATCTTTGTCTATTGATTCTGCTGCTATTTTTTCCTCCAGTGTAACTTGCTGTTCTCTGTTGGGCTCTGTTACTTCCCTTGTCTATCATCTCCCAGATCTCACCCCATCTCTGCTGGAATGTGTGGACACCTGGCTTGCTACCATTGTACCTGTGCTAGGAATGAAGTCCTATCACAAAATTTCCTAAGCCATCAGGTATTTTGGGAGCTATTCTATTTCTGAAATTCTATACAATCTTTT
Organism: Psilopsiagon aymara; assembly: GCA_024733675.1. NCBI lineage: Eukaryota > Metazoa > Chordata > Aves > Psittaciformes > Psittacidae > Psilopsiagon > Psilopsiagon aymara. The sequence goes on along the minus strand of JANRGW010014758.1, from coordinate 27,381 downwards.
TCTGGGCCTTATATGCCACTACAATCCCGTAATTCCTTCCTGTCAATTTAATATAAACATATTTTAATTTGGCATGAGAACCCCTTGCCTTGTAGCTCCCACTATCAAAAAAGAAAAGCATTTTCAGCTCACTGCCACACTTGAGAATTTGTTTTCTTTTCTATCTGTAGCGTCTTTGCTATCATCCAATTAAATACCTGCACTATTCAAGTCAGTGCATCATTCATGGATATATTTTACATAAAAAGCACAAAGCAGAATTCATTTACAAAGTCCAATATGGTATTCTCATCTTGAGGTTGGACTCTTTCAGAGACAGTAACATACACCGAAGTGTCTCATATTATCTTGTTACTATGGAAACAGTGATGCAAGACTGTTATGGGTGGAGATCTGTGCCGTTCAAAAGCACAATATAAAACTGATATACTCCATAGCTTGCATTTTTATTCACCCTCACTGCGGTATAATAGCATAGCATCATAGTTGTGATAGTTATCTTGCTCATGTGTATGGGTAAGGAATATGTGGAAGAGGAAATAATGAAAGAAAGCAAAGTTTGAGACCAAACAGGGAATAAGGTATCATACCTTCTGCCCCTGTTTTATTGTGTCTTTGGAAAATATTTTTTAAGAAATCATTTAATGTCTCAGTTCCCCACTGTAACATGCCTCCTTTTTCATTCTTTCTTTGTGTTTATTTAGGTAACAAAGCCTTTAATGCACAAATGTTTTTTACTGTGATTTTAGAGTTCATGGTACAATTTTGGGAAGGATTTCATTAGGAAAGAGCAGTACAAAAAAGAAATAATATGCCTATTGTAACAGAGTTATTAAGAGACTTCTGTGTTGTTAGAAGCAAAACATATTCCATAACCAAAATGTTTTACATGGTAGATGGTATTCTTTCTCAGGGAGATGGAATGGTCAATGGGATAAAATATTTATGCTCCGTGGAAGTAGAAAAGGAGACGATAATGCAGTATGATTTCTAGCCACAAAGAATAGGACTGGATTCTGAAAGAACTTGATGAAAAGTTTGTGCGCAGGAAAACTCATCTTCTTTTTTTTTTTTTCTAATTATTAAAATTGATCTAATTGAAAAGCATGATTTTCCTGTAAACAACTTGACATGCTTGCATGCGTAAACAGACCATCCTAACTTCACTACCACAACTCCTTTAACTGCTTTTTAACATGGAAAAGAAATTCCTATTTTTTTTGTGTTGCAGGAACAGATTTTATAGGTGGAAACTTCCAGTTGGAATTGGTTGTTAACTGTTCTTCTTTTTACTAAGTAGGATATTAATAGAAGTATTTGTTGATTTAGTCTTCCTCATAGATTTTTTATTTTTATTGAAGTCCCTAGCTAACAGACACAGGGAAGTTTATTGAAAAAAAGACCTATTCTGTAAGAAAACACTTATAGAAAGATTACCCCCTTAATGAATAATTTTATTTATTATTTACTCATGCGTATTTTAATGCCTAGAAGTGTAACATCAAGCCACATTGTCCTTTTGCTAGATGCCAGACAAATGCTGACTCAAGTCAAGGACCAAACTTCTGTGTTCCAGTGATTCAAACTTATGAACTATGATAACAAAGCAGGGTGTAATAGGACAAATAAAAAGGCACTTGAACTTCAGCCTCTCACTTTCCTTGCTACTGTTAGTTTCCAGTAAGTCTATTACAGATTTGTGTTTTCTGTGCTGATAATGCAAAGCCTTAATCTCCAATTTCTGGCAGTAATTCTGAAATCACATTCTTTGAAATACTTCAGTTGCTTTCTGCTATGGCAGCTATGAATGTACTGATGACTGATGGTTAAAAGGATTGCTAGTACCCTACATAAAGGTGTTTTGTTACCTTGAAGTCAGGGAAGACTTTACAATTTATGTTTGAGGGTTTTTTGTGTTTTTTTAAATTATTTTTTTATTTATGCTGCTTGTTAGTTCCCATGGAGTACATGTTCCACAGCTGGCAAATCCTTGACCATGCCCAAACTCTTCCAAAAGGCTTAGAGAAAGTCCAGCTCAGCCTTTTTAATAGCAAGTGTTTATAGATTTTTGATTTAACACGCATGAATGAGTTCTAACCACCAAAATGGGGGATACTGAGGTCTGTACAGTGAGGCTTGGGTGAATTTGTGATATGCAAAGGTGATTTTGATGAAGAAAAGTTCTCATGTTTGGGGTATGGGATCATTCTTTTACAGAAAGTCTGCTAATGACCTGCATACCAACAAATTGCCCTTTACACTGTGCTTTAGATGTAAGAGATCTTAATTTCTAAATTTCTTACAGTAGCTTGTCACAGATGAAGAATCAGCACACCAGAGTGTTACACAAGATCTCTCAAATGAATTCCTTCATTAAGTGTACAACAATATATTCTTCTGTTACAATTGCCTTTTGCCACCTGTGATTGAAGAACTTCAGTCTCCATGAATTACAGGAAAAATGTCTCCTATGAAATTTGCAACAAACATTGGTGCATACAGGTGGTTTCAGTGCTCCCCCAGTGGCCCAAATCCCACAGGATTTTGTGCTGCCATGTTCTGCCACACATCACTATAGTAGGTCTTTGACTTCCCTAATTTCAGTCACCTTAATATTAGGCATTTAGACCCGGCCATCTCAGCTTCAGTACACTTGTCTTAGGCGGCTGTGACAAGGATGATGTGTGCTGTATTTTAGACTACTGTAATTTCAGACTCTGTTTTTAAATGGATGAGATGAATCCCCGCAGTATACTTTATAACAAAAATAGTTAAGTTTTATAATTTTTCTGTATGTACATTTATAGGCATCTGGTATGTGAAGGAAACCAAATAAAATATATCCCTTATTTACTTGGCTAAAATTTGTTAAATGATATCTTGTAATCACGCAGAGGCATGGTTCTGATATTGCTATAAATTATTTTAAATGAAGAAATCTAGAATGGGTATGTTTTGCTTAATGGCTCATATTATGCTCCTGAAAAAGGCCATGGGCTCTAGAATTTCAAGGGATGCATTTTTGCTGTTGAGGTCCCAAGCTCTGTGTGTGGACGATACAATCTACTCAGCAGTGATTCTGCTTTCCGCTGCAGTAATTGGAATTCAAAGAAAATTAGAGTAACTTTGGTGGATTGAGAACAACATTGTCATGACTGAGGTCCTGTGACAGCTCTCTGGGCCTGCTCTGCAGGCACCTGAGCTCTAGCTCAGTCTCAAGATACCCATTCTGCAAGAACCAAGTCGGTGTATTTGGTGGTGGGTAGTTTCTTGTGCTTGATTCATGTCTATGAGTGAGAGCTTAGACAAACAACAGCACACTGAGGGGTTGCTGACTTTCTGTCTCCAAAGAGCTGGGGAGCTTGAACAGCAGAGAACTCTCAGAGCAGCATTAAGAGTCTGATTGTTATAGCAGGCTTGGATTTAGCCTTAAGTGTTAGACATATGCTGAATGTTTCTGCAGGGCAGGGCATTTCAGTAGGACTCAGGAAATGACATATTTATGCATTTATAGTGCTTTCCCATCTCTCTCACAGCTTAGCCAGGGACATCTGTCTGTCCTATTGCCTGAAGATGCTGTCTGTCGTATTTTGCAGAACTGTTATCAGTGGCAAAATGCAAAAATGTTTTCTGGTAAAGTGGAACGTAATAAACTTACCCCCTTGAATAATAAAGATCACGATTGTTACTTCAGAACATCTTAAAAGTTATTATAGGTTTGGAAAGAGGGAGGGTGAAAACAGGCAAATGAGTAATTTATATTTGGATCTAAGCCTCTGTGAATACTGACAAAGGTCAGGCTGATGCCAGTCTTTGAGAACTGTTTGCTTCACCAAACCTTTTGGAAACCACAACCCAAGATCCATGCAACTCTGGTGCAAAATGTGCCTCCTCTTTAGATTTCAGGTACAGCTATAGAGATGACAATTTGTTCCAGGTCAGAAATGAACCATCAGAGTTTGGGGTCTTTGCTAACTTCTCTAGGAATTGCTCCAGAGGAAGATTGGTCTTTGACAGTACTGCTGTGCTGATTTTCCTCTGCTGAGCACTCACCTCATTTTTCTTTCAGGTAATAGATGTAATGCTTTTTGAGCTTTTGTAAATCCATAGCACTTCATTACCAGACCAGGGCTTTGGTGATTAATTTGTTGCAGCAATGAGGTGCTGCCTGAAGAAGGACTTCTGAGGAACAAAGCAGCCCAAGAGAATGGTGTTTGGCTGTGGAAGTTATCTTTTGTCTCTATGGTATTCTATGCATATAGCTGGTCTGACAGGAAATCCAGGGACAGACATGAAAGACTAACAGACTTAAAAAAATAAATAAGAGACTGTTCTTTATAGAATCTTGAAAACTTTTGCAGGTATATTTTTGTGGACACAATCAGATTCTTAGGACTTGAAGTTTTAGCACACGGAGCTGGGAAAGATGTTGGTCTTACTTAGTGGTATTTCTATTGTCTCTCCAAAGAGCATGTGCTTTATCTTGATATTGTCTTTGTGATTCCTGCACACAAAATTATGGCAATTCTGAGGCATATAATTTTAAAATAACACTTTGCAAGGCACTATCAGGAGTGATATTCAGATCAACATACAGTAGCTATAGCCCAGCAAGGTATAGAGAAAATGAATGAAAAGCTGAGGTAGTTCCTCAGCACTGACTTGTGCAAGCCAATTGTTTTAAGCTCCTCTGTTGAAGTAGGAAATGATGTGGAACAATGGGAGTTTTGGCTACTAAAGAGACTACCAGTATTTCTGAATCTATGTAAAATACAGTCTGTTTCTTTAGGATACAGAAAATTTCAGGGGTTTCACAGTGTCAGTCTGGTAACAGCAACAAATTAAAGCAGACACCTATCTATGTAATAAAGACAGAATTTATGTTATATTTCAATAGAGTTGTAAAACAAATTGCACCGACCTTACACAAGAACTGTCTTTGAAGGGCAGACTTTGTTCTCCTCCCTCCCTGTGCTAACCTCTTGAAGCAGTCATTAAATATTCATTCCAGCAGTTATTCTGTCTCCAGGTTGGGCTGTTTTGCCTTCTTGTGGGTAAGGATTTCTAGTTCCAGGAGTAAACTTTTTTGTTGTTTTTGTGTATGGCATTTCCACTGTATAGTAATGAATGCAGAACACTGAGTGGCAGGCTAAAATTTATTCTGTACCATAGGTTCCTGGGCCTTCAATTATTCTTTGCTATAATCATGTCCTGAAGTCTTTTTCATGCTGTGGCTTCATTTGTGTGCCATGTGCCATCAGTGTGGCACAGAAACTGTGCCTCAAAAGACCCCTGTTACTACCAAGGAAAGTGATAAGCAGAGAATAACTAGAAAAATATGTCTTAGAGCTGATTTAAAATATAGATTTTCATGTATGGCTGCATGCCTTGGTTTCTGCTGGATCTGGAAATAGAATTACCAGCACAGGGTGAGAAAAATAATGTGTAAACTAGAAGCAAATAGAAATAAAAAGAAAAACCTCTTATAAGATTCTCAGTCAGCTTTTTAAACTCAGCATGTCAGTATATGTAAGCTAATATCCAAATGCTTTCCTGGACCAAACCCTGATGATTGTCTCTTAACTACTGTTGATAGATCATCTGGCAAACTGGACCAACACCTCAATCTTTACATCACCTTGCTTATTTACTGATTATAGCTCTTATCAGATAGCATAGTTTTTCTCCCCGTGGTAAATGGGTTGTGGAAAGTATTTCATATTATAAATGAAAAACATGTAATATTTATTATATCTCTCCTCAGGAAAAGTATATTGAAAAACAGGGTTTGGTCTGCAGAAAGGTGGCTTTATGTCTTCATTTTAGACTTACAGAACAAAAGAAAGAAGAATCACACCCATTTAAGAGAGAGTTCAGATTTTGTGCTGTTAAAGCCAGCCCATATCTCTATTGATAGCTTCTACAAATGTGTGGCAAATCAAGCCAGGCATGCTCCCTCTTCATGACAGAGACCAGCAGAAGATGACCCCAAACCCGAAACAAGAAAGAAAAAGGAAGTATCGCAGCCTCTTTTGGACACAGGTGGAAGTCAAAGACTGCTTGTGCTTCAGTGTTTGTGAGAGTGAGTGTAAAAACAAACATAGAACTGTCCTAATAATTTTTGGGTTTTTTTCAAGGAAAGGTGATGGCAAAATACCACAAATACTTTCAAGGAGCATCTCAAAATCACATGCTGAATGTCTGAACGGAAAAAATGTGCTGTATAATTGAGACACTCTTGAGCGTTACAGTAAATATTGTATGTAACCCAAGTCTTTCAGAATGTGGGCTTCATCTCAGTACAGATCATGCCCTTCTCTCATCCATGGACACAGAGCCTTCTTCCTTTCCTCCCAGAGATCAAATAGTATCTGTACAGCAAGCTCAGCAGTTCTTGGCATGTAAAAGTACTATGTAATAAATAAGTAATAAATTAATATTTAATTAAAGCTTCTTTTAATGCAAGTTAGCACCAGAAAGGAGGTAGAGAGACAGACCTATACGACCAGCTAACTCTCTGCAGAATAGCAGTCACCACTTTGCAGAGGCTTATGTAAAAAGCAGTAGCTTATATTATAAAAAAAGACCTACTGCATCTCTTAACTGATTTACATGGTCAGTGCAGGACTAGTACTGCTTGGAATGGAATTATGTGTCCTGAAACCTTTGTGTGAGAGTGCATTCTGCAGTCCTGTGGTCCACTGGCCAGAGGTGTGACTCTGAAATGACTGTTTGACTTCACTCGTTTTCAGTACTAGTGCATAGCTTTTGTTAAATACAGGTCAGGAGATCATTCTGTGAATGACTGCCTGTTGGGACTCGCCTTTTCTTTAGGCAGGAATTTTTTTGTTAAGGTCGGTTTCTGTCTATTTATGTTTCCATACCATAAAGGGAGTTGTGCTAAGGTAAGGGCAGCTGCAAACCGTTCAGCTTTTTGGACTACCCTCTGGTTTCTGAAAAGTTGCTGTAACAAAATCGGCTATACGAAGGTTTTATGCTCCTTGCTTATTATTATTTAGTCTTGTTCAGGCTCTTCAGTAGACAGAAGGAATATGTAGATTTTTGATAGTGATTCGGGTGGTATAAGTGGTTCAATTATTTCAAGGACTTCCTTTCTGCTGGTTTGACTTGCTCTGTGCAGAGACTGGGTTTAGTGTATTCACAATGGCTATACTTTTCATAGGTATATGTCTGAGTGACTGGAAGAAGAATCACCTTTTCACATTGAACCCAGTTTGGCTCATGTATTAATATTCCTTGCATTTTCTTGTGCATCTCCTCAGAGAGCAGATTAAAATTAAAATTCTGCCAAGGTTAGGTAGCAGAAAGGATTAGTGAGCTAGGTCTTCACCTCTAGAGAGAAAGGTGATATGCAAATGTGTGGACTGGACACATCCTTATTCTAGCAACTATTTGTATGGATAAAAAAATCTCTGTGCAACTGACAGTTTGTGTGGAAGAGATACCCAGGAACAAAACTGCAAAAAGCTGAAGGTCAGGATTGAAGTACAGTACATTGAGAGGGTTATACAGACTTTGCCTGTTTGTCTCAAGCTATTAGCATTTCATTTTTAAGACCAGCTTTTTACTGACAAAACTTTAAAAATCATTGCACCCAGTCCTTCTCCACAAACATTTTCTCAAAAGCTCTGAACCAGATAAAAAAAAAATTAAGAAATATTGACCAATAAAATAAAAACCCTGTTTCACAACTGCTTTGTAATTTAAAGGCCAAATGTAATATCTCATTTTTGAGGAAAAACTTCAATGGGATTTTCTCTTGGATGAACAGAGAACTGTTTGACAATAAAAAAGGAACACTGCACTACCCAATTTCATGCCTGTGTCAGGTTTATGAATTGAATGTTTGGTCTAAATTGTAAGGATGAAGATAAGTATTGTAAGTACAGAAAAGGGACCAGTAAATGTCGTTGAAGGAATACCCTTCCTGTATAACTCACCTTGCAAATCTTTCACAAAAATGGCAGGAAATATGTTTTTAGAACGTGCCCTTGGTTTTTGCTACGATACTGTTAATGTATGGAAAAACTGGGACATACACACACATCGTATACATAGTCTACTAATATGTGCATGTATAAATATATAGAAATAATACACAAACATATTCCCAGACCAACATCACCCTGAAATACAGGATCTCCACTGTCTGATTGTTATTAGTAGGAAAACCCCACCAACAGTACAGTCATCCGTGCATCTGAAAAATGTAAATGTCAATTTTTGGTCTTTAAAAATTATTAAGCCTAGTAAAAGATAGCAATTTCCAGTGTTTGCTTGGTTGGTAAGATGCAGGAGAGTGTGCATTACTCCTGAGAGCTGCCATTGGTTAGCTGGAGGGAAAATGGATATCAATTATACATAATCTAAGAAGCCTCTGCATAATAATCAGGCCCAGTAGGGGCTTTGGGGCAGCTTCGTTATTCTCTTGTAAACACAAGAGCCCAGATAGACATGTCAGTCAGGAGTAGTGGCTGCAATTCTTCCTTTTTAACACCTTCACATTCTATAGCTTCAATATGCAAACAAGGCTGTTTAGCTGAGGGTTGAGGCTGTGCTAATGAGCTCCCTGCACTAACCCTGAAGTAAAAAGGTTCTGTTTCACAGCTGCTCAGAGACTAGCTCCTCTGGGCATGCTCAGGTATTGGAAAATAATTCCTTTTAAACACAGAAATGCCAATCAGGATTTCTTGCATACTCTTTTCTCAGCATGCTAATGCAATTACCTCATAACTTGTGAACTTTTCACAGTGGCAGAAAAACGTTTTGTCTTTGAATTATGTTTTTTTATTACAAAAAATAGGAGAGGACTTGGAAAATTTAGCAGATGGAGAAATTGTGCCCTCCCTTAATTCCTGGAGGACCTTAACTCAAGGTTTAATTTTCACTTTTCCTTCTTAAAAGTGGACGGTCCTTTTATCCCTCCCTTCCTTGTGTTTCCCCACTTCTAGTATAATTTCCATTTCCTTTTAGCTGGCCTGTGTCAAAAGTGACAGAGGAGGTTTCTACCACAGTTCTGCCATCATTTTCCCACTCAGCACTTCTGTTGGTTTAGGACTTTGTCCTAAAGCTAGGTTTCAGGGTATTGCTGAACTTAAGCAACTGCATTGGTAATTCACACAGACCCCGTGATAATCATTTACTGAGGAGCCAACATTTGCAACTCATGATATGAAACATGACAATCTCTCCAATATCAAATTACTTTTATGAATAAAGAAGTTTTCTGCCTGGAACAGCCAGAAATCCCCACTGGGTTAATTTAGTGTCTGGTAGAAACCACTTGAGTTTTCTATTTGAAATAAGGCAGTGTGTGTTTTCTTATACAACTCTATGTCTTCATCCATCCATCCATTCATTCATTCATTCATTCATTCATTCATTCATTCATTCACTCTTCCCCAGGACTGTTGCCTTCTAGCAACATGACACAGGATAGCAGACCTACAGGCAGAACCACAAAAATGTCTGTCAAGTGCAAGTTACAGCTATCTCAAATCTTAATGCATTCCTATGAAGAGAGACAGCACATTTGTAACTATTTAGCAGTCAAATATTGTGACCGCTCTTTTTCACTTTGCTAGTTGTTGGATTTCTAATGGATGTCTCCACGTGTGACAATCCACATTACTGAGTCAGTAGGAAAGTCTTAGCTTTGTAATATTTCAGCACTTAAATTATTTATTATGTTAGCTTTTATGGCATATTAAAACCCTGCTCAGACAGGTACAGCTAACTCCCTTCTGTCTAGCTGAAGCTCATTAAATGGCCATCATAACTGGACAGACTTAATTGTGTTACATCCAAATAATTCTGTCATTTGGATTCAAATCTAAGGCAAATGGCTTACCCAGAAATCTTCATTTATTTGACTATGACTGGCAAATGATTAAAGTATCTTGTAAGCAGTTTACTCAATGGCATGTTGGTGAAAATTTACAAGTAAAATTAAGAAATTGAAATAAGATGTGTCTTTGCTAGTTTCAGAGAGTTTTTAAATTATATCATCCTATTTTAGACCTAGTATCCGCAGCCAGCAGAAGATCCATTTTATTCATCTTTTTTAAGTTATTTTAAAAATAATAGTTGCCAGTGGTTACATTTATATGTAGTTTGGAATTTAATTTTTCCGCCTGAGAGAATAAGCGACTGAAAAACCTGCTTTCCATTCAGGTCATCTTTCCATATGTCAGTTTACAATTCTTCAGTTCACTTTGGATGGTCCAAATGATGATTTTTTTTTAAACACAGTTATTGTGAAATTATTATATTGCCTTATAGCTTTTGATAAGGAAGAATGTTGAGGCAATTAAAATATTTTTCCTGGGTCTTAAAGAGCTCCCTCTTCTTCTGAAAAGTGTCTGTGTCATTTTCAAGACACAGTAAAGTTTCACAAAAAGCCATCAGGAATTTAGATGCTTTTACAAAAAACTCACCAGTTTCTTCCTCTTTTTGCCATTATTATCCTCATTGCTGTTACAGGTGTTGCAAGGGTCTGTGACCTGGGGACCATCAGCTCATCATACATGGAAAGTTTTGACACTGAAACCAACATTTTTCTTTCCTCCATTATGTATTTTGCTTTGTGCATTTCTACTTCAAGCAATTAGAACAAAAATGCCTTATGGTGTAGTAATGTGGTAAAAAACCCCCTCAAGAGTAAAATTCCATTCTGACTATTAATTTTATACCAGCCATCTATTAGGTAAGGACTTCTATACACAGTCATTAGCATCCAGCAGAGGTGAGATTAATCTCATACAGATATGAAAAAAGTGATGAAATCTTTTCACTGCATTCATATACAATTTGCCATTGACATTTAGAGTTCTGCAAGAGGTAACAACTGCATTATAACACCAAAATAGAGAAAATACATTAAAAATTAGTAGGTAAGTGAACTGTGCTGTATGACTGGGGGAATTGTGCATTGATTTTATATTTGACTGTGATATTGAAAAGAAAAAAAATATTGAGCCATGCACAGGTGAACCTGTAATATCATTTTTTCATCAAGTGTGACCAAAACACCAATAACTATTATTTCACTCTATGTAAGAATACCTTCAACTGTAACTCAAAGAAGTGATGTTTAATCAGTGGACTTACAGAGTCCCTAAACTCAAACAAATTTATCATTTCACAGAATAATTTACTAATTATCTAGGAATTTGCAGAAAGCTTGAAAGATCTCATCATGCAAACCACTTGTTTAAAAGCTAAACATAAAAAATAAAAGATACATTTAATCACTCTTGGAATGTATTCCCCTTCTTTCTGATCGCATAAACCCTGCTCTCTATATGTTTATTCCTTTGACTTTATGCATGTACCTGTAATACATCATGGGTAATATTGACTAGCTGAATACTGATTTTTGATATTTAATTTATTGCTGTATGTGTAAAACTAAAAATCCCAAATGTACACAAATATTACTATAGAAAATACCCTACTTTCAATGCAACTGGACTACTGGAGGCAAGGAATTCAAGCTAGGTGGACTAGTAGTCTATTGAGAAATGTCAGCGTCTGTTGTACAGTTCTGGGCTGTGGTATAGATACTTATTTTGATACAACTTTGATTTAGAGGATGCAGATTGTATCAATTCTGGGCTACTAGCTAGATCTGGGAGCTGGGTATAGATGAAATGAAGATTTAGTTCTCTTCCCTTGAATATACCTGAAATAGTTGATGCTGCTCAGCTCTGCTTGAGAAGCACCCAAGGCTTGTCCATGCTGACTTAGGAAATGGCATAGACCTGTGTTTTGCATATGAAAACAAAATATTTTGATAGCAGGATCATACAGCTTCCCTAGGAAAATAAGCTGAATCCCTACCAGTAAGACAGTAACAAGTGAAATAGTAGCGAAATCGACTCCAGGGCAAATGCAGTTGCTACCTGTAGTTGGGATGGGGATGGATAAAGACTTGGTCATGACTCATTGCTGTGGTTTAAGCCCAACTGTAACTCTGAACCATGCATCTGCTCTCTCACTCCCCGCCTTCCTTCCCTCCAAGCTCCCGGAGGAATGGGGAGGAGAATTGACAGAATGTAACTCCCATGGGTTGAGATAAGAACAGTCCAGTAACTAAGGTGTAACACAACCGCTGCTGCTACCACCAATAATAATAATGATAGAGGAAATAACAAAGGAAGAGAATACAACAGCTCACCATCCACCGAATGATATCCTGCCCAACCTGAGCAGTGGTCTAACCCTTCCAGGTAACTGCCCCCAGTTTATATAGTGGGCATGATGTGCTGTGGTATGGAATGCCTCTTTCGTTAGTTTGGGTCAGGTGTCCTGTCTCTGCTTCCTCCTGGCTTCCTCTCTTCCCAGGCAGAGCATGAGTCTCAGAAAGTCCTTGGTCAGGGTAAACATTACTGAGCAGCAACTGAAAACATTGGTGTTATCAGCGCTATTTCCAGACCGAAAGTCAAAGCCACAGCACTGCACCAGCTACTGAGAAAGAGAAAAATGACTGCTACTGCTGAACCCAGGTTACACATTCCAGGGTGAATCAACCATTTTGTTTGTGGAAGGGAGACAGTGCCATGCTGCAACCTCTGTCTAGGTTCCTAATGACTCTAATACTGGCTGTGTTATAATATATTCAGTAAGTTTCCTTATTTAGTAATATTGTTTTCCTTCCATTGAAAGGAAAGCAATTTGGTTTCTAGCTAGTTTAATTAAATATTTTCAGTGTGCGAATATTTTGAATTAAACACTGACTCAGTAAAATCATCCCAGTTACTGTCTTTGCTTCAGGTCATTAATTCTATTTTTTAAAGTATTAATACAGATGAAGGAACTTTGTTCTTTGTCTCTGTCTACAAAAGTGCCTGAAGTGAACTTTTTTCCCCTCTACTCCTGCTAAATTACTAATTAGTTCAGTGCACCTCAGAGATGAGAGCCTTTGAGATTAGCAAAAGTTGTGTTTTCAACAAAAGTTTATTAAGACAGTAGTTGGTGCTCTTGACAGATTTAAGGAGAAAATTCCTTCTTTTTTTTTCTTTTTTTCCCTTGAGCAATATCAAAGCTTGAAACTGTTGATTAAAATAAACACAGTGTAATCAAAACTCTGCAATAACCTAACTTTAATACATCAATAGAGGCCCCCCCCACGCCAAAGAAAAACATTGCCTGTCTTATGGGAAAGTGTTGTTGACATGTGTTGTTTCAAAGCCTGTTGGAAAGTTTTAGGTTCAGGCTGGAGATGTTGCAACTGTTGGTGCGAAATCCATGACAGGTAAAATTGTATAGGAGTGGTGCTCCCCCATCACTTTGGCTCCTAGAGGACACAGGCACAGGGAGAAAAAACAGGAAAGCCAGGCCTGAGGCGGTTGCCATGGACTGCTAATAGTGCCCTTGGAGTGCCAGAGCTCAGCCTGTCTATCCTGGAGTAGATTGCTTAGGAATTAAAGCAATGATTCACAGCACACATCTCAAAAGCAGAAATGCTCATTTATGCATTTGAAAAGGGGGAAGGTGGGAATATTAGAAAAATATTCCCAAAATAAAAAACTTTCCACTTCTCTCATGCTCAGCTTCAAACATTGTGGAGATTGAGGTGATATCTAGAGTATTTGAGTGTGTAGTGACCTTAAGAGAACAGTTGTAAGGTAAAATGCTGGCTAGCATATAGCAGTTTCTGCATATTCAACCATGGAGAAGGTGGCAGAGAGGCAATTAGGGATAATATATTCCTTTTAAAAACTTCAGGTCCTGAATATTTAGTAATATGATAGAGTGACACCAAAAAACTCCTATGACCTAAAAAGCCAAACAAACTTATCAATCTTATGAGTATTAATGTACACAATATCTTTTTAATCATGTGTTTTCGTTTGGGCTGAAAACATTAATAAGAGATCTCATTTCATACCCAAACCTGGGAATATCAAATAGCTATTGCAACACAGAAAAAATCTCCAAGTTGTTGGCTTTTATTGAGATAAATATTATGATATGTTGGGCTTAAAGTTTTGTGCCTTTTTTTTCCCCTGAATTTTATTTTTTTCATGGGTAGTAACTTCTAACAAAGTCAAAGAAAAAATTTACTTAAGTTCAGACTGTAATCTACTTGGTATAACAATGACTATAGGTTTATAGATGTTGATAGATGGAGTACCAAAAAGCCCCAGTAATAGGTAAGAATAGGTATTGTCACTGTCCTCATGTCACATATGAGGAGCTTTGGCCAAGAAATTAAGTAGTTTGTTCAGTGATATTTGATAAGTCATCATATATACTGCAGAAGGGTTGAAACTTATGGGAGGAAATTCTGGCTGTGCTGAATATCAGAGATCTGTCAATGATTTCAGTCTTTGTCTGGAAAAGCTTTTTCTAGGCTGTGGTTTTATATGGTCTATCTTCTCCTTTAAGTGTTCCTCATTTAGCTTAGTTTTGTCAATTATTACTTCAGTAAGCCAAGAGAGTTGGGAAGGAGAGATAGTAGACACTAAGAAAACTGCTTACTTTGTGAGCACAGACTGTATTTCAGATATTGAAACCTTCTTGTTGCATGTAGTCACCAATGTTCTGAACACCCTGAGGAAGGAAAAAATAGTTGCATTGTAGAGTGTTTTAAGCCCATCATGAACCAGAATTTTCACACATAGAACAATAATGTATATTCCCCAGTGGCCATATTCAATTTGGAAAGTCCTTTAGAAAAAATGTTGCTTTTGGGCAATAAAACATGTGTCCCTTTAGTGCTGATATATTTGTAAGAAAGTAATTTATTTAAATAAGAAAACAGAAGGCCTTTTCTTAGTGGCCCTTTCATACTGGCATTTAAAAAAAATGAAGACATGATGAGTTACAAAAGCTCTCTCAGCTTTTATTATTGTAAGATTATTTTATACTTTCTAATCTTCTTCCAACATGGGCCCTAGGCACTAGGAGACCTTGTGTTAGCATGTTCCAGAGCCTCCAGGGGAGGATCTTGAGAAATCTCTTGATTTTTTACAGCTCTTAGCTCCCCCTCCTTCCTCATTTTGCCTACTTTCAAGCTAGTGACAGGTTACATGACAAAGTAAGATTGTTCTGTAGCTCTCCTGGGGACTAATACTGGCAGAGAAAAGAAAATAAACATAAGATGGTGGTTTCTCAGATTGTTTCACAATTCTGATCCATGCTGAAATGACTTTTTATTAACTTTTCAATGGCTTGACTGTATGCAGAAAGAAAATTGTAGGGAAGGAGTGAGCAGTGGGAAGAGAGGAAAGTCATGCCTCCAGCTTTCTGAACCTCTTTAAATGGCAAGATCTCCTTCCAGGCACTCGTTCCCATCTACTGCCTAAAATCTCAGTGTTTCAGTTTAGAGGTTCCCACCAGAAATACTGCTGCTTGTCTGAGGTCCTCTTTGATAGAGTCTACTTTACTGGCTGGAGTGCTTTGGGCTAGTTGTAGTATCAATTATCTATGCAGTTTTTTTCCTGTCAGCAAACTTGTATGAGGTCTCAGCATGGTCCAAGACTAGATATGAAGAACAAAGTTGTGATTCAAGACATGAATATCTTCAGCAGTCCTCTTGCTCAATGCCATGAGCCATCCAGGGCTGCCAGTCCTACAACTAACTGTTTTTAAAATCAGAAATTTGGGGGTTTATTTCTTACAAATTTCTTCAAGTAAATTAGTGGCATTAGATCTTTCAAGTTAGATAATTTGAACCCTCTAGCCCTCATTTTATATTTTAAAATTATACCCTGTGGAGACCTATTTTTTTACATTTTTCTGATTTGGCTAAGAGGGGAGACTGATTTACCTCCAAGTGCTAGGACAGAAGGTTTTGGAAAGCTACCAGACTGTGGAACTGAATTAAGAGCCACATCTGCACTCTGTACATTGGGTGACTGCAGTGACAGAGTGGAAAAATATCCTCCAGACTACTGACAGATATGAGGCTCTGTGATAGTAGCTTTTTATCTCTGATGTTCCCTAGAATTTGCTAGACTCACCAGGATGATGTTTTCCACCTGCAGTGAGTGAGTCAGCCTCTTTGCCTATAGGGAATATTTAGCATGAGCTTTGCAGGGAATTTCTACTTTTCCTTGGCTCTTATACTGAGTTCCTGGAAAGAAGGATGAAGTAGAATGACTTGAAGGTAGTCAGGTAAGCAGAAGTCATGCAGAAATCAAAATTATTCAAGCTTGCTCTAAGCTGTCTTTATGATGGATCTCTCTATGTTTGGCGGTTTGCTTTATCTCCATGGCTATACTAACAAGTAAGAGCTGCAAGGACGTGAGCTAAACTATACCCTCTGGCCTCAGGCCACTGAGCTCTCCCTGGGCCATTTCATTAACTACTGTTAATGTCAAATTTTTCACTTGACTCATCTGGGTAGTTTGTCATTCTATTTATTGGAGGTGATGTGAGGGTCTTTGATCAGGTGTGGATTTAATGCTCTCTTAGCACTGATGCAGTCTCTGGTATAATGTTGTATGGTTTTAGCCACACAGTTTAGACCCATGTTTGAAAACCTTGATTGACACCTTAGGAAGTCTGTTCATGCACGTTGCAACATTTCTGCATGGAAAAGCTTATGAGCTGAAGCCTTTATCTGTTTAAGACCTTCAGCACATAATGCCTGCTTCTATTGGTCAGTCACATAATCATAAATGCTGAGATGGCTTCCTGAAGGCCTTCCAGTGCAGTAGGATGAAGGATCATTATTACAGTCCTTGAGTTAATTGCCAGGTTGTCTAAACTGAGATAGCCTTGAAGAAAAACTGCACATACTTTATCCAAATTGAAATGTTTCCTTAAAACAGCAGAGGACTTCAAGAACATGACTCTCCCTGAGATCATAGGAGAACCACATAAGTAAAGAATAAGTGTAAGAGCACCCTGCTTATGGCTGAACTGATTTGAAAACTGCAATCTACCTGTGAACTATACCGTTCCTTGTATTGTTAAAGTAGACATAATTATAAACTTTGGAAGCACGGCTTTTTCAATATGGAACAAAGTGTTTGGAGTTTCTGTGTGTAGAATGTCAGTCACTTAATAAATCCTTTTCAGAGTCATGTAACTCTCTCACCTGCCACTCACTTTTGCAGTCTTTGAGGAAAAACTCTATTTCTCAGACATACCCGAACAATGCTGGGAGGGTGAAGGTAACTTTGTTTCTCCTGATATTTTTGTAGAGGACAACCTGCGTCTGGCAGGACCCTTTCCCCACTCTCTGTTTCCTATACAAAGGTCAAGTGCGATCATAGACCATGGTGAAAGGACTAAGAAGCTCAAAAGGCTTAGAAGTTATGAGTGCTGACTGGGGTACTGAATCCAGATGGAAGAGACCTGTTTTAAGCAAAGAGTGGGTCTGAATGAAGTTATTTTTCCTCCGAAAGGGTGGCTGTTATTTCCAACAATCCCTGCAGCAGAAGCTGCTGAGCAGTTTGCCATGTACTTAAATGAACCCTGAAACAGAACCAGGAGAGGAGTTTCGCTACAGTGAGGTGGTGAAGAGGTGTGAATGTTCACCTGTGCCTCCCAGTACTTGAAGTACTTCGCAGAAGTACTCTGGAGTACTCGACAGCACTCTGGTAAAGGCATGATCTGCTGAGGACAGTCAGAAAAGCCTGACCTCAAATCCCAGAAGCAGAAGCAAGAACTGTAGTTTGGACACTATAGGATGTGTTCCAGTAACTGAGGTAGTGGATAAGCTAGTGCAGTTTATCTTGCAACAGATTTATGAACCTAGTCTTTCATTTCCTTGGTCTTTCCTGACAAGTGTTTTTTAGATGTCTCATTTTGTCTCCTCGGGAACATTTAGTACAAATGGGAAAAGATACCTTATTTTTGTTGTTTTGGTATGGAAGATAATTCAAAGTAGTTTCAATTCAGCCATTTTTTTCCTGTTTTGCTGTTGTTACATATGGATTTGGTTAGAAAGGGGAAAGAATGGGCCCAGCAGTCAAACGTAGGATTTAACTGTGTACAGAGCCTTACTCTCAAGTCACATAAGCCCTTTTGAAATACCGTGCTTTGTCCTCACTAAAAGGAAAAGAGGTTCCATCATGTGTTAGCTAACAAAGGTTGTGTAAAGCATATTACAATCTGAATTATACAGGGCTGTTGCAGCTTGCTTCAGTGTTAGCAGGTCAAAAAGGATGCTGCATCCTTGATAATGTTTTAGTTTGACCTGCTAACAAATGTTAATACATCTATCTTGTTCAATGCATTTTTGTGTGTGAATGTGCATGTATTTAAGGACTAGAAAAGAAATGGTATATGTCAGACGGAAGTCCTTCAGAGTTCAGCGAGTGTCACTTAAATGAACAGCAATAAATCACTGAGTATCAGAGTACAGTACACATCCCCCATAGAGGACACAATGTTATGCAAATAAAGACTTTATGGCCAATATTTCTGCAAATATTCTTCAATTTCCTAAGCATTTCTGTACATAAATCCATTCAAAAGTAGACAGCCCTATGAATTAACAGTTGGCTGGCTTCACCAAAGCATTCATAACAGGCAGTATTTTTTGATTTAGGGGAATGTTAGAAAATAAATGATGGCCCTATCAGTTTTTAAAATTCTATTAGCAAGTATTCAAAGGGAGTCTAGTTGTCTTAAGTACTTTTTATTATTTTTACAGAAAAGGATTAATGATAAACATGCATTTATTGGCTTCTTTGTGAGCAAATATTTGTCTATTACCCCTTATTTGTGTTACTATTGCGCTACCAGTGGTCCCTGACCAAACTGTACTACATGCTCTGTAATGACCCAGAAGGAAGTAAACCCTTCACCATACAACTCTCAACATTTAATCACAAGACTGACAAAACCGATAGGTCCATTGTAACCAGAGGAAGCACAAAGAAACAGCAAGGCAATATAGAACTGCATGTGTGGCAGTGATCTTTGGGCACTAGCTGCCGAGTCAGGAACTGTTAGGGAGCTGAAATATGAAAATGCTTGTTGGTGAATTTAAGATGTGG
>JANRGW010014757.1:11095-24786 GCA_024733675.1 Psilopsiagon aymara | reverse complement strand
GCCCAGAAAGCCAACCATATCCTGGGCTGCATCAAAAGGGGCATGACCAGCAGGTCGAGGGAGGTGATCCTGCCCCTTTACCCTGCTCTCGTGAGATCTCACTTGGAGTGTTGTGTGCAGTTCTGATGTTCTTAACATAAAAAGGATGTGGAACTGCTGGAACAAGTCCAAAGGACTGCCATGAGGATGATCATGGTACTGGAGCACCTCTTGTATGAAGATAGGATGAGAAAGCTGGGGCTGTTCATCCTGGAGAAGAGAAGGCTGCGTGGAGACCTCATAGCATCCTTTCAATATCTGAAGGGGGCCTATAAGGATGCTGGGGATGGAGTCTTCATTAGGGACTGCAGTGAGAGGACAAGGGGTAATGGGCTCAAACTTAGACAGGGGAGGTTTAGATTGGATATGAGGAAGTAATTCTTTAATGTAAGGGTGGTGGGACACTGGAATGGGTTACCCAGGGAAGTTGTGGATGCTCCATTGCTGGTGGTGTTCAAGTCCAGGTTGGACATAGCCTTGGGTGATATGGTTTAGTATGAGGTGTCCCTGCCCATGTCTGAGGTGTTGGAACTAGGTGATGTTAAGGTTCTTTCCAACCCAAACTATTCTATGATTCTACGTATAATATCATATATTATTTATGTCATGTACTATACGTTATAGTGTGTTATATATGATCTCTTTCATTTATGAAGAACTGGTAATATCTAAACTAAAAGCAATAGCTTGCATGTTCTTTCCAGGTGTGGAGGTATGGTGTGAGCAAAAGCTGTTTTGTTAATGTGAGTTATGTCCATCAGCAGCATCGTATCTCAAAGAATATCTTCAAAAGTGACTAAGCAGATTTTGCTGCCTCATTTTTAAGAAGCGTTGAAAATGCTGGATTCTTTCTGGGACAGTTGTTTCAGGTCACTCTCAGGTTGGCTCTCTGGAAGTTACGACGCTCTCTAAATCTGTAGCCACCTTCTAAGCTTCAGGCCAAGGTACAATTCTGTTTGGACCAAAGAGTTTTCATGTGAGAGAACCTTCCTGTGTCTCTGTCACAAAAGGATTATCAGTGTGTTAATTAGTCTCTCATATCATGGTGTGGCAGGGAATGTAAGTCAATGATGTGCAGTGATTTATGCCCCCAAAAGACAGGACAGCATTAAAAAATGGATTTCCTTGGAAGTCCTGCTTGGCATGGTGGAAGTTGCTGCTTGTGTTCAAGAAAATATGTTGGAAAATACTTAATCCTAGAGGAATCACACCAGGATACAGTGAGTCACACCTGTGTTGGGAATGTAGTGGAGAAGAGATATGGGGAGGACATGCCAGTATGAGAGCTGGATTGGTGGCTGTACCAGGAGTAGGGTTCTTAGTGTGGGGTCACAACATGTGTTTATGCTGCTCCTGGAAGGTCTCCACATCTGGACTGTGTGCAAAGACTAAAAAGCAGAAAAGTTGCAATTAAACCCAACTGAAAAAAAGCAGTCTATCTGTTAAGAGAGGCTTGGGCGTTCCCCTCCCCTTTTCAGCCAGGGTCACTAGAGCACAGGGCTCTTGTACAAGAACCAAGCCATAACAGTATGCTGGAACTGTGAATTTTCCATGCCGGAGCTGTACCCACAGCATGAGTCCCCAACTCTAACACTATGCTTTTTCTCCAGGCGACAGTCCCTGGGATGTGTAACTCCATCTGTGAAAGGTTATTGTTTCAGGGCAGTGGCAGGTCTAAAAACACAGGAGTAGAAAAAGGAGCCAGAGGAGCCGATCAAAATCCATCTCTCTTCTTCAACACAGTCGCAATTGTGTAGTATTGTACATGTCTGAGCCTCTTCCCTCTCATTTCCCCTTCACTGAGCACCTTCTTGGTTCCTTGGGTTTTTCTTCCCACATGTTGTTTTTGTCCAAATTGGAAGCTTCCCGTGGATGCCAGACACTTTATTTGCGCGCGGCCTTCTCCCAAAAGAGGCTTGTGGTTCACCAGCAAAACTTTGTGATCAAGAAAGCCTTTCTTCTTCAGAAGTGATCACAGTAGACTTTGGTTTGGAAATGAGGAGAGCTTTTTAAGTTGTGACTCATGGCCACATTTACCATTCTGCTCAAGTACAGGATTTGGCAACAAAGACCAGATCTCAATCTGTGCTCCGGAGAATTGCTTTAGAAATTATGGAGGTGCAATGAACGAGAGTGATCATGTAAGAATATAATCACACTACAGGATTGTCATATTGTCTGCCCATCTGACTTTTCTTTCACTCACAGAGATGTTTCATGAACTAATTTAAATTCAATTGTTGTTATTGTTTTGTCAACACTTCATCAGAGGTTCTGCCATGGGCACTCTAGGCAAGATATGTTTTTCTTGCCTCACAATTTTCAGTAGTCCATGACATTTGATGAGAGGATATGTAGTAACTTGTACTTATCTCTAATTGGTCCAGAAGGATATATGGATATATAGGCACATATTTCTTCTCTTTTGGACCTTTAGTTTGAGTAGGATATTAGAAGAAAAAGTGTGAATAGAATTGGAATTTTTATTACATAAATTAATGGAATGCTTCAATGGAATGGACATTGTACATTAGAGTAATTGCATATTTTGGATAAGAAATAGCAAATGATCATGTGGAAGGAGAAGAAATAACTTAGGTAGCCACTGGATGGCAGAATTGCTCTATTTAACTTTTGCAAAACTGGGTCGCTCTTCAGATGCAAGTGAATAAACAAATCAACCCAGAAGCAAAGTAGTCATTTACAGTGTAATAAATCAAACTAGAAAACCAAATAGGAAGTACAATTTGTCATTGCTCAATTTATGTTGTCCCACAAACATTACTTTAATAGATCAATCAATCAAAACTATTTGAGCAGTTGTCAAAACCCTGAGCTTTACTTTCCTTCCTGTTTATGCATTTCCACTATCTTCTGATTTGTTAAAAAGAAAGAAACGTAAAATGGCTGAAAATGTAGAATTAGAAAGACCTTAAAAAGTGAAATTAGGCTTCCTGATCAAATTCTGATTGTAATAAAAATAAATTACAATTAATAGGTCTAAACATTGAAATGACGAAAGTGTGCCTAATTTCCCAATTCAGTTTTTTGGAACCTCATTGCCTATTTTTTTTTTCAAGGGATCTGTTTCATGGTGTTGAGTGTACTGTAATTACTTGGTTTTTTTTCTTGCTGACATTTGTTGGATCTCACCTTTTTACCTCCCTTGAGGATAAGTGGTGTGAAGATTTCTGTGAGTCATTTCATGGAAGATTATGACATAAGATGTCTGCCTCCAGTGAAATACATTACTGGTTACCCATGTAGTACATGAAGAAATAAGCAGTCATATAAGGCTGATATTCAACCTTGGTAGTACAATAATACGCAGCAACAGCATCTTATTGATACGCTTTACTTGCAGCCTATTGCTTATATGGAACATCTCCTCCCCAACTCCATTTCCAGTTGTGACTTTGACTGTTTTTTCATGGGGAGTTATAAACATGGTTGCAACTGCAAAGTGGGTGGGCACCATTATTTGCCCAAATCAATCACAGAAAAAGAAAACGTAAGAACTACTGATATAACTTTTATTGTGTTTTATTTTTTTTTTTAAATCAAACCAACTCAGAACAGTTAAAAAAAGAAGAGAGAGAGAGATTCACAGTCTCATGTTTTTTCAGTTGGCCACTTGCCTGTAGTAACTTCTGAAAGAGGACAGCAGCCTACATTTCTTAAATGTAGAATTTTCTTCCAGTTTGTGGTTGAATAAAATGGTACCTGGGCACTCAAGACATGGAAGGAAACAGCAGTGTCTCCTTACCCTTTCTGAAAGCTGGTTGTTGCTTGCCTGTTGGCACACCAACCTGCTGAGTGGTATATGCATTGCTTCAACCTTTGGTCTGCCAACCAAATAAACGGATGCGTCAGAAAAGGTGTAGGGGTTATTGGTGAAAGATGGGGAGGCTTCTTTCTGGTGTATGGAGAACAACTAGGCATAATTGGAGCCATGACTCATGTTTTCTTACTTGTTTTAAAGGTTGAAAAGCACAATCAGATGCCTATTTTCAGATGTATGTCAAAAAAAAGAGGAATTAAATGAGTAACGATACCTGCGAAGGGTGTAGATGCACAAAGCCACAATGGAAAGGCTGAGAGTAGCTCCAAGCGTTTGCATGTGGAAACGGAGGCACGGGGCCAATTCCAAATCCCAGGGATGCTGCTCTTGCAGCAAAGCAAATTCTTTAATAGGCATAATTCAAAAACAGAAGAATAAACAGTATTTGTATGAATAGTTGACCGGTTCATGTGTGGAGGAGGGATCCCCTTGACAGGGAAATAGAGTAGTGCCCCTGAGACCTAAATCCGCTGAATAGAAATGAAAAAAGGCTGTACTTAGTATTACCAAAGACTCCTACACAAACCTGAGGCATGAGCATACAGGAAAAGCTTGCTTTTCTGTAACAAGAAGTCCTGGCACACCACCAGCATCTAGCACAAAAGTTGGCTCTCCTATAGAAAGCATATGACTTAGGGATCATAATTCTCTCCCCTCAGAGCATTTAAAATGCAGAGAAAGAAGCAAAGAGGAGTATGATACACTAATAAAGTCGGCAGAGGCTGACCAGTGTGGGTGCTGAGGCTGCTGAGCAGAGGGGCTGTGGCAATGGGACAATAGTTGCAGTGCCCAAATGCTCAGCCTGGGCTGGGATTCCCCGTGTGGCTTCTCCCGAGATAGACCTTACTGGCCCTGGCTCCCTGGCACTGCTCTACTACTTTCATTCCCATCCTGGTTTATAAATGAGAAAGTGGGGAGGAAAGTGAAAGGGTATAGATGTCCGACCTGGGGGGTGTCTTTGATAATAAAGCTTTATGGATGAATGTCTTCCATTCTGTATATTCAGTGCTTATTTCTCATAAAGAATTTAAAGCAACTGTAGTAGAGTCTACCGTATAAATATACTGTGGGCCCCTAATTTATTCTCAGAGCTTTACTGATGCCACAACCCACAAACAGCAACATGTGAATTAAAACTTATATTTGGTTACTACCATGGTTTACAGTGCATAGCTTTGAGGCCTGACTCATTCTGTCATAAGGCCAATTTTATAAATGGAATTTAGTGTAACATTAGAATGATGCTTGGATGAATCTGGCTTTTTTAGTGTTTTAATAGTTAGGGTTTTCTTACCCATCAGAGTCATTACCTGTTGAAAAAGCAACAGTTGAATGTAACTTTCATGGTCATGGGTCCACTAGAAGAATCATAGAATAGAAGCATAGAATCATAGAATCATAGAAGAAATATACGGCAGGTCTCCTAACACTGCCTGAGAAAAGGACTATGACTGTGAACTAAGAATTGGAACATGTTACAGGAACAGGATTGTTGGGCAATATATTTGGGTTAGTTAGTATTTTTTGTGGTGTGCTAATCTGTCATATGGAAACTTAAATGGGTGATAGCTTGGTTGGATATACCTGTGCTGCACAGTTTACACGTGAACAGCCAATATGTCCTGGCTGGAGGTGCAAAGGGCTTTTCTGACACCAGTGACAAAATAGTGCAAAGGAAGCCAGTATGAGCTGGCTTAAGGTGGCTACCTTTCTGGCTTGCAACACTGAGTTACTTGTAAACAAGAAGAAAACACTATTACTGACATAAGCATCAGAACCTGCACCTATTGCAGGATTAATTTGTAAGACAAAATAAAAAAAATTAAAATTGGTGGGGTTTGTGTTGGTTTGTTTTGGGTTTGGTTTTCTGCTGGTTTTGTGTTGTTTTGTTTTGGTGGGGTTTTTTTAAGAAATCAAGATGTGGGCCATTGGTCACCTCTCTAAGTCTTTCCCTTGTGGAATTAGACAGGAGTCCTTGCAAAAAGACCAAGTTTTCTCAGATGTAGCTGTTGAACTCATGCTTGAAAATGTGAGACAACAGAAGACAGTAAGTTGATGACGTGCTTCTGTAAATACATGACCATAAAGTAACTGAAAGAAAGTATGGTTTCTTTTAAAATGAAACATCACAAAGTTAATTGCAACTCCATTTTCTTGTTAGTTCCAATTCCTACTGGTATTATAACTTGAATTTTAAGGGAGATTAAATGAAAATGCATTGGTTCAGCATTTATTTTGAAGAGTGTTTTATTGGAGCTATAGAAATGCATCCTCTACAAATCAAGCTAAAAATGCCTTTTTTTTTTTTTTTTTTTTTGAAAATATTCAGTTTGTGTCTTAATCTAGGACTTCTTCCTTTCTCTTTGTTAAACAAGTTCAAAAAGAAATATCAAGTCATCGGGGAAGGCACAGATAAAAAGAATTAAGTTAATACTATTTTTCTTGAGTCTCATTCTTGACATTTTTATTGCAAAAAGGGAAATTAACACCAGATTGAGGAGTCATCACTTTTCTTTATTTAAAATATTAACATTACTGCACTTTAAAAGATTATTGACACTTTAAACTGTCAATAAGTGCATTTTTGATCAGAAAACTATTGGCAATATACACTTATTTAGTGTCCTTTCTTTTTTTTCCTGTAGTATCAGATAGCCTTCCTGAAATTATCATGACTGGCACTACATTTTGCTTTGTTTATCAAATTTCTCTTCTATATTTCTTTTCAATATTTAAAATAGCTTGGAGCCTGCAATTTGATTCTGAGATATGTGACAGTGGGGTCAGCTTTCTCATAATCAGACTTTTCTCTGCCTGTGTTACCTTCTGTGCTGCAAAGGAGAGGCACTTCCTTCTTGGGCATGAGGGAAGCAATGAGATGCTAGAAGATGAGATATAGATTCTCTCCCCACTCCCTAGCACTTTCCAGTGCACCTTGTGAGGGGCCACCTGAGTAAAGGGCATGCACATGTGTAATCTCATACTCTGCTCTTCCTGCCTTCTGCTCCTGCCTCCAAAAGCAAATCAGACCTGATTTCACACCCTCTGCAAACACAGCAGATGGATGAGGACAGGACTTGCTCAGAATGGCTGTAAGGTTCAATTCTCAAGTTTTTATAGTCATATGTGAATAATTCAGCATAATCATTTATGCATAGCTAGAAAAAGGGTATAGATGCCAGCTGTGTTTATTTTATAATATTCTATCTTGCCAGCTCTATGGATGAAATCTGTACCTGGCCTTGGACACTGCAGTTGGAACAGATCTTCTGTACATGTGGGTCCTTCCTTGGGAAAGTCACAGGAGCTATCCTGCCCATGGAGCCAGTCCAGTGAGATAAGGCCTAAGCACATTTTGTCCTGTGATGTTAGTTTCTTATGTTTTGTGTCAGTTTCCATTTCTGGCCAATGTTGACGCTGTATAGACAGTTTTCTACACTGGTACCCTATGCTTTGCTGACACATGGTGGATGTCAGTCTGTTGTGATATTTCTCATACATGTGCAATATATCCCTATAAATTCCCTATAAAATAACTACACTTTGCAGCACTTTTGAATTGCAGTGGTGCTTTGCAACTCTGCGGATGTGGATGATGTTACCCTGGTGTAATGGAAAAGCTTAAGCTTAATGTGGGAAGGGTGAGATTGGAAGAAGGAACATTTTCCACAGAAAATAAGAGAATGGACTATATGATGAATATCAGCACTTTTCTGAAGTATCATGTACATTCCACAAGCTTTTTAAACCAAACTAATGAGTAGAAAGAGAACAATTGCGTAATATTTGGTCTAATATTGCTACGTTAATATGACACTTTTGGCCTGAAGCGATCTTGTGAAGTTGTATTTCAAATTACCTATGGTCTTTCTCAAGAAATCTAATTAGACTTCAAAGATGTTCCCACTAAATTGAACTCCATAACTGCAGCAACAGGAATGGCATCAGAGCTTTTAGAAAGGAAAAATATGAATACTGCAAGAAAAAAAATGTAGGAAAAAGATTTTAGGGGGCTATTGACCATGGGTCAAACCATGCCCTCAATATGTATATGCTATTCTGATTGAAGATAAGGGGATTTGTATATGTCTTAGAGCAGAATATGGTCCCTTGCTTTAGATGACGAAATCTTCCATAGCCAGATGAGAAATGCACATTCAAAAACCAAGATATGATAGGAATTTTGCTGTTTTTAATTTCCTTATATAGCTATTTCTGCAGTGAAGATCTCTCTGCTTTGTAAAGGAGTTTGAAAATCACAACTTCTCCTTCCCAGAGGATTCTACTGTTGCTAGCAGTAGCACTTACCACTTAAATACAGCAGGCCTCTTGAAGTAAATGCAGTTAATACAGAAGGGAACAACAGTGTCTTCTGTGGAGTTAATCAGGAACCACATTTATTACAGACTTACAGACCTATTCAGCCTGGAAGGGACCTTGCAAGGTTTCTAAGCCAACCTTCTGCTCAAAGGAGAGTTGACACTGTATCAGGCTGGTTTGTTCAGAATATTGCCCAGCTTGGCAGTCAGACACCTGTAGGACAGAGAGCCCACAGGTTCTCTAAGCAACCTCTTCCAATGTTTAATTAA
This sequence comes from Psilopsiagon aymara, assembly GCA_024733675.1. Lineage (NCBI taxonomy): Eukaryota > Metazoa > Chordata > Aves > Psittaciformes > Psittacidae > Psilopsiagon > Psilopsiagon aymara. Next base: position 16,317 of record JANRGW010014757.1, on the reverse strand, counting down.
CCTCATAATGAATATTTTCCCTTGTGCCCAATCTCCTGTTTCAGCTTATGTCTGTTATCTGACCATGGACCTTGGTGAAGAGGCTGACTCCGTCTTTTTGACAACCTCCCCACAGGTGCTGGCAGGCTGCTCTTTAGTCCCCTGAAGCCATCTCTTCCCAGGTTGAACAAGCTTAACTCCCTTGCCTTCTTCTCACAGTGCAAGTGCTGCAAACCCAGCCATCTCAGTGGCCCTCCACTGGACTTTCTTGAGGTTCTCAACGTCTTTCTTATACTGAGGTCCCAAAAGTGGATGTAACATCTAAATGTGGTCTAATGAGTGTTAAGTAAAGGTGGACAATCACTTCTATCACTTTACTCACTATGCACCTATCAATACACCCCAGGATGCTGTTGGGTGGCTTGAGTGCAAGGGTTCCCTGCTGCCTCCCATTCAGCTTGTGTCCACCAAGGGTTCCTTTTCAGTAGAGCTGCTACCCAACCTGGCAGCCTCAAGCCTGGATCAGTGCAAAGGGTTAATCTGCCCCAGGTGCAGGACTTGGCATTTGCTCTGTTTGAATGTCATGAGGCTCCTGTTGGCCCATTTCTCCAGCATGTCATGATGTCTACCTTAATCCAAATGCCCATCCCATGTGGAAAAACCTGAAAGATTCATACTGTGGAAAATATCTTAATAGTTTTCCAATGTGCTGACCCTTACTTTCAGAGTTATCCCAGTTGTCTTTTCTTGTTTTTTAACTTTCCACTTCTTGGTATTCAGCAAATGTAGGAGTTCATTTGGGCCTGTGCTGTGCCAAAAATTGGAGGAATCTCTGTCAAAAGTTTTAAGTTCAGAACTTCAAACTTTGAACAAAGTCTAAGAGTGAAATGCTCAATTCCCACCTCCTAAAGAACGTTTTTAAGGTTGTAGTCATCATGCTAGAGAACATTTGCAATTGATCCTCTTTTTAACTGTTTTAAGATGCACCCTTGTTTCTGTTTCATTTTAAGTTTTATCTTAGAAACAATCCTTAGAAACAATCCCATTGGCATAGTTGTGTCTAATCAAAAATTCAGTTTATAATGAAGGGAGCCTCATGTGTCAAATGATTTGAAGATGCCATTTACAGCAGGGCAGTTTAAAGCCCATATGTAAAAACTTCATCTTCCATGTGACTCAGGCAAAATCGCTCAACCCTGGCCCCCAAACCTTGAGACGCCCTCAGATTTCTAGGCCCTTTCTCTGAGATTTACTGAGTTTGCGTCTAAGTTATCCAACCACAGGTTAAGGTTGTTTTTTTGTTTCTCCCTTATCCTCAGAAATACTTCTGCACAAATTCTGAGGATCAGAAAGGGATAGATCCCAAAGGATGCAGAATCAATGCACAGTAAACCAGGCTTAAGACACTGAAGGAGCTGTGCTATGAACCATGGCAATTGGACATGAAAATTTATCCAGAAGGTAGCAAAGTCTCTGAGTAATTGGATGTTATAGGTACCTTTTGCATTGTTGTGGACTGTCTAGTAGGTAGAAAAGCTAAAAAGAAGTAATAGGCTGAGCTAGGAGCTAAAGAACTTAGTTCTGTCATGGAAAAATTAAAAGTATTGCAGTCCTTTCAGTTGTGAATCTTATAATCTCCTTAAATAAAAACTGTTTCCACATCCCCTTTGAAACTGCAGGTTGTAGGATCAATACAATTATCTCATTTAAGAAATGTTCCCTCTCTGAAGAGCCCTCTGTAAAGAGCCAAGGTGATAATTAACCAAGTAGCCAACCAAGGGCATTCCAGGTCAGCAACCAACTCTGGGAAGAGTTTGGAGGGGGGTGAGTGGGAGCCAGCCAGCCACAGGTATAAAGGTAAAGGCAAGGTCAGGATGCCTTACATGCCTTACTCTGTTAAGGCCAGGTCTAGCATGGAGTGAGTAGGGATCTAGAAGTAAGCAGCTGGACAAGATTTTCTGCTCTGGTAGGGAGAGGGGAGCAGAAGAGGTTGGTGTCTCCCTGTTTGTTTGTGCTGTAGGTGGTTAGTGGAAGAAGGGGCAGCTGGTAAAAGAGGCTGTGTTAGGAGTTGCTCTTGCTCCTGTTCAGAAAGGCAAAAGGAAAGAAGAACACTAGAAGCACTCTTTCTGCAAGGAGAGAGGGAAACTTACGTGAGTGCTTCCCCTTGGGGAAGACAGTGTATGTGTGTATGGGTATCAGGGTATGATAGCTGATCCAGAGGAAAGTGGGTAATGGAGATGTTCACTGAAGACACACTGCAGTTGCTGAGCAGTTTAGTCCTCAAAAAAGCAATTTGCTACTGCTGAGACCTAGGCTAACGGAGGCTATACCCAGGAATATCATACTGGCAAGTGAAAGGAAATATGACTGCAGTAACAGGCTTCTCTTAAATGGTTTATATATATGTGCCTTCTCTTAATAAGAGTGCCCTTCTGGAATTAGGATGCTGAGCAGGAAGGAAAAGAGGAGCTCTCATCCAGCAAGCAGGTGTTCAGACATATAGACAAACATACTATTTGCTTACTTAGTGTAAAGCTGGTAAAGCTCAGAGGCAGTGGATTGCAGCCAGTAGTATTCAGGTGAGCATCAACCACATAAAGAAGAAGGAAAGCAGGAAATTCTGGAGAAAAAAAAAAATACTCTGGAAAAAAGCTGGAGATCAGGATGCTGTTGGGAACTTTCTCTGAAACATTCACTGTGCAGGGCTGGAAAGATAAGTAGAAAGTCAGAAATGTAGCAGTAGGAGGGTGGTATCTGGAGGAGATTTCTGCCTCACTAGGAATGGTGCTACTTGCAGACTAAATAGAAGCTATGAAGAAGATATATTCTGCTTGAACCGAAGGGGAAACGAATTGCTAGAGTTTGGATTCAAGAGAGCTATGAGTGATCAGCTTTCTCTCATTCAATGGTTTGAGAGCTAAACATGGTAGGAGAGTAATTCAGTGTAAGACCTCTGTTAAGGAGAAAGGTATGAAAATTCTATATTGAATCAAGTTATACAAATGTTAGGAAATATTATAAAAGGAATAGGAAAAGACTCACTTCAGTATGTCCCCAGGTGGTTCATCTATATTCTGAATCTTAAAAATAGCTCTATTCTTTTATCCTTAAGTAAGGAAAGGAGGCAGGAGAGGATCAGAAAAGGGCAGAAAAGATGATCAAAGACAGGGAAAGGCTTCAGTATAAAGAATGACTGCACTCTAGGAAAAGTGACCTAGAGAGATGTGACAATTTCTATAGAAGAGAGTGGCTGGGGCACAGGGTCCACTCTGAATGCAGGGCCACAGAGCAAAATGCTGTGTTTGGAACAAAAGGTAACAGTTCTTCATGCAGCATTTCCCAACTCAGTGAATTTTTTATTTTTTTAGGTAAGTTCAATGGCACTTACCTGAAAGTGAGAATTGCTAATTAAACAAACTAATCAGATGTAGGAAATTCCCTCCATTGGAAAATGACTGGAGGTTGAGGGAAACTTGAGAAGTAGCATACACTTGGGTTGTGCTCATGCTTCCCATGGTTGTCTCCACTGTTGGAGAGAGCTACACCCAGCCAGATGGACTCTAGGTCTGAAAAAATATGGTTATTCTCATGGAAGACTGGAATGAAAAGGCAGTACTCCTGTCAGAAAATTGAGAGCACTTGTTAGTTCTATATCCCTAAGGGAAGGAAGGCTTAGTTCTACCTTGTGAATACTGTAAATGACATCCTATTCTATCATCCTGTAGGAAGGTGTCCTTGGGAAATGAAGTATCTGAAAAAATATCATTCCAAGGGACATCTCAAAAAGATTCTTTAAGTAAGTCTCTCATACAATCAATAGCCCTTAGGGTTAGCAAGATTTCAGGTTTGCATGCTCTTGACTTCAAGAGTAGCTGCACATAAATTGACTATAAATCTTACATCCAATAGAACTTCAATTACCCTGGTTCATAATCAGAGCAAAATTATGCTACTGTTTTCTTCGCCAAAGCTTGCTCAAGAATAACAATTCCCTTATTCTGCTGGTTCAAAGGACATTGCAGACTCAACTTTGTTGGCAAACACCTTCACTGACCTAGGGAAGCAGCAGGAACTGGGCACTGACAAAGTGGTAAGTAAAATTTGGCAAGGTAAAAGTACTTGAATGCCATAGGAACTTGGTAATCAAATGTATCATATAGCTGAAATTATAGCAATTAACCTCGTATCACACTTTCCTTCAAGACATTTCAAGTGATGTTGACAATCATTGTTTAAATTTTCCTTCCTCCTCCCTCCCCACCCCCAAATTGAGAAAAATCCAGACAAGCAAAATTCCTGGGTAGCACAGGAATTTGCAGTCAGTTATGCACTGCATTATTTTCAGGTAGTCCAAATCCAAACAGGTTTTTGGATGAGTGAAAAGGGGATAAATGGAAAATGTAAGAATACTGCACAATGGCTGCTAGTATAAATTCTTTGTGGTCTGAAAGGGAGCATCAGCTAAGACAACAAATAAAAAGCTTAAGTTTTGGCTTCATAACCAGGGTCTCTAAGATTTTGGGTTTTTTTTCAAACAAGGAATGTAATACATTACATTAACATTCTTAATCTGTTATCTGTCTGATCTCAAAGGGGACCTAGTGAATTTGATATTCAAAGATGCTTAGCATGTTCTCTCCTAACATAGCCTTCAGCTGAACTGCAAAGGCCCAGAAATTTCACAAAATTGAGACTTGGACAAAAAGCAAAGGTTTCTTTTTTTTTTTTTTTCCCCTACTTAGTTATTCCCCCCCCCTTTTTTTTTTCTTTTTTCTTTTTCTTTCCGTTTGTGTGTTTTTTTTTTTTTTTCCTCTCCTTTATCCCCTGGAAATTAATCTACTCAGTTTTCATTTTAGGCAGCATGAAACATCTCACTCTGGCATATGATAATAAATAGTCCTTCTGGGAATGCCACTTTTATTGCTTTGAAAAATGATCTGTCTGATGCATTATCTTTTCTTTCTTTTGACCTAAGAATTCTTTCCATTTTAAAAAGCAAGACTTCACTTGCAAAAGCATGAGGAATAAATTGATTAACAAATTATTTACTATTTTTGACACAGAATCATAGAATCATAGAATAGTTTAGATTGTAAAGGACCTTAAAATCATCCAGTTGCAACCTTCCTGCCATAGCCAGGGATGCCTCATCCTTGTCACCCAAGTCTCTGTCCAACCTGGCCTTGAACACCGCCAGGGATGGAGCATTCACAACTTCCCTGGGCAACCCATTCCAGTGCCTC
>JANRGW010014757.1:0-10579 GCA_024733675.1 Psilopsiagon aymara | reverse complement strand
AGCCCCAACTTTCTCATCCTATCTTCATACGGGAGGTGCTCCAGTCCCATGATCATCCTCGTGGCCCTCCTCTGGACCTGTTCCAACAGTTCCATGTCCTTTTTATGTTGAGGACACCAGAACTGTATACAATACTCCAAGTGAGATCTCATGAGAGCAGATTAGAGGGATCACCTCCATCGCCCTGCTGGTCATGCTCCTTTTCTTGATTAGAACCTATTTGTGAACAAGGAATCCCTGTGTAAGGTGATGTGTCTGTCTTCCTCTGGGGAACACTTCAAGTTGTGGTTTCAACATGATAGCAACTTGGCCATTAACAGAAAACAGGATATGTATAGGAATTTTTAAAGGAAAATCTTGCTATGCATGAGAAATTAGGGGAGGTGTCCCATTTTAAATATATACAAGAAGTTTTGTAAGACTGTATCTGTATATATAGTACATGTATTTATAAAATTTGGTCTGACAGGCTATTTAGCATTCAGAGATGGACTTCTTAATGCTTAGGAAAAGTTGATTTGGATGGAACATGCAGACACACACACATAAGGTATACATAAATAAATGGTTACAAATGACAAAAACTTCCACTAGAATGGTGGTACTGGATGGGAAGTGTGTCTCTGGGGTTTGTATGTTGCATACAGCTTGCTGAAGCTGTGAGGTTATCAAATTCAAAGCTTACAGCAGGAGCATCCCAGTGGGTATGTGATGACTGACTAGTTCACCAAGCAATAGCCCTGACTTCTTAACTTTGGAAAGGAGCAGACGAGTGTGACTGCATCTGATCAGGCTCAGAGATGCTCTGTTTAGCTCTGCACTGCAGACTTGTTCTTTTCTGCCCCAAAATAAAAAAGCTCTCCTCATCATCTGTTTCTTGATGAAGCCCTCTGATTCAGTGCCTGCAATTTTCAAGAAAGGCACAGTGAAGATAATTTTCTTTGACGGCCCAATTTGTGTATGGAGAGATGCAGCAGAAACTGAGAAAGATTCAAATTATTTATTTTAGCTCTTTTTGTTTTTGCTTTTTCACAGAGGCCTGGGTGCAGCTGCAGAGTGACTCAAAGACAGAAGCCAACCTTAAACACTTCTGAAGACAAGGGTAATCTAGGGAGCACCACATTTAAGCTGTAGAAATCTTAGAAATTCCTGCTTTGTCCAGAGCAGAGTAAAGCAAAAGCATGCCTAAAAATTCCGTATAGAGCACATCCACTGACATATGCCCTGTCAGCATTTCATCCACAAATCTTACAACCCCGGTGATGCTTTCAGAATGGATGTGTTAACGCTATGATCAAAGGCCACAGAGTCAGAAGGGTGTTTGTGGGAAAGACTGCTCCTGTGAGCAATTTTGAGAGCAGAGGAACCCCACTCAGGAACAGGTCCTGAGCTCTCCAGATTACTGAGGCATAAACAACAGGCTTTGGGCCCCAGAAGAGGGACTTGGCAAGCTGGAAAGCTGAAAGAAGTACATCACATGCACTGATTTCAATAGGCATATGTGACATAACTTGCAATATTATACTTTTGTGGTTAATCATTTAGTTTTATCAGCTTGCATACACATCATCTTTATTAAACAGTAACTGTCCTTTATGAATCATGCAGTTCAAGGCCAAGAAAATAATCAGAGGCCATATTATGCTCTGGGCTGACAAGATGATAGAAGGGTTTGGAAAAAGGAAGACACTGCTTTCTGCCACCCACCACAGTTTTCCTGGCATAAGGGGCCAGGAAACGGTAATATTGGGGCTTTTTTAGTGCTAATAAATCAGACTGGCAGCCTATCTCTAGGCAATATGAATTCTGTACAGTCCAACCCAACTTGGATCAGTTTAAGTCTCCCAAGGAGAAGATGAGCCGCCAGAAGCCAGTACACCACACTGAGAGTACCTGTGCGCTAAATACAGTTTCAGACCACTTAGTTTTCTGTAAAACTAGATTTTTTTATTTAATGCAACAGATTTAAGCTGTTTAGTTTTAAACCCAGGGTAGCAGAAATGCATTTCCAAGGTTCTTCTCTTTGTTGTAGACCTGAAAGCAGAAGAAAGCACTTTTCAAATTAACTCCTTACTAGTTGAAAACAGTCTGTTAACAAATTTTTTGTTGCATTTTAGTGATCAACAGGCATATTCAGATCTTCACTTAAGCCAGGTGTCCCTAATGCCATCCTCTCTGTGTACTGGATCAAATTCTTCATGTACTACAAAGGTAATCATGCAGGGAAAGAAATTCTGTAATAGTGTGCACCTACATGACTGATGTCAAAAAGGTGGCTGAAATCTGGATCTCTTTCCTCCATCGGTTTTACAGACTGTAATTTAGGTATCTTTCCTCTTTGGAGACACTGAGCAGCAAGCCTTTTTCTTGTCAGTGGTATCTGCAACAAAATAGTTGCGCTATGATGGAGTCAAATTAGGGCATTGTTGTGCCCTCATTGACAACTCTGTGGACGTGACTAAAAACTGATGAAATAAAATGCCAGTCATGTCAAAACTCCTTTCTGTAATTATCTGAACATTTTAAAGCATATAGGCAAGATTTACTAGCTGGATTTCAGGACATAGGAAGAAAGAAAGAACTTCATCTAGATCGCTTACTGTCATTCCACAACATATAGGGTATGCAACACAGCTTGGTGCCAGGATCACTGTCTGCAGGAAACTTAAATGTTAACAGCAACCTCAGTTTTGAGATTACTATCAGATAGCAAAATGAAGCCCTATGTCTGTAGCTCAAATTGTATGCGTGAAATTCAGATCTAGGTTTATATTTACTCTGAGTTGGTGACAACATTAATGTTCCCTCAATCAAGGACCTTCAAGGTAAATGTGTATGTCAAGGGGTGGTTGCATGTGCTTGCTCAGTGTGCCAGTGAAGGCTGGTGACTCCTGCCTCTTTGAAAGGAAATCCTCAGCCTTAACCTCATCAGGCATCTATTGGGGTTATGTTCCTTGCTTTGACAGAAGAAGCAACAAAGGTGAATGGATGACTTCTTTTTTTTTTCCTAGTTCTGCTGTTCACCTCTTCTAAGGTGTTTCAGTTGTATTGTTATGTCCTGGACACTAAGCGATGTGATGACTGAGCAAACATCAGTTGTTACTTTAGTTCACTCTCTCATGCCTAGAGCAAAAACTGGAGCATGGTAAAAGCACAAAACCAGCTCCACCCGACAGAGCAAAGCAGAAGAAAGGCTATTATAACCACCTGTCAATCTTTAGATTGTATTTCTACAAAAATTATCTTATCCTCCACCAAGTGCTAACACCTCCTTGTGCATTCACGCTTCTGTTGCATTGGGCAAGGCAAACCAGCTGCAACTCCAAACTGCTAATGGCCACTGTGTCCCTTCCTACCTCCCCAAAGTTCACCCTGAACATGCGTTCATCTGTTTGCCTACATATGATAAACATGGTGTTGTGTTTTATTTCTCCCAACACAGTATTACTCCCTTCAAAAACAATTGCAATCATTTGCTTCCCTTTGCAGACATCTGCTCTTCAATGAAGGTGCCTTCTATTTTTAAAAGGAGATCAGCATCTGTTCCTTATCTTATTGCAGATGTAATAAGCATTACAAACATGAAAAATACATATGGATTAAATACTGATTTTATTTTTTTAGAGAGCAAGTACAATAATGTTGCATTATAATAATGCAATGTCATAGTTGTTACAGCTCTGATAGAAAAATAAACATCTCAATATACTACAGTGTCAAGTCATTAATAAATAACAACAGAAGTTAGTAGTCAACTGAAATTAATAAAACAGCTATAAAAGTGTACTATTTTAAATAATAAAATATTCAGTATGTTTCCAGATGACAAAAGCAGTGATTTAAAAGTATCATTTAAAATGTAATATGAACAGTAAGAAGTTATAAATTTATTAAAAACCTCTTCCCTTACTAACATTCTCTATGAATAAACTCTAGAGAAACATTATCTGTATATACTTTTTTTACAAAAGGTAGTATATGTTAAACAGAAACTTTAAAACTGTAGTATTATTAATAGCTGTACACCATTGCTAAATAAGACATTTAAAAATACTTTATTTTTTGAAGCAGTAGTAGTAAAAGTGAAGATGTTAGCACAGTGAATTCATTGAGCACTAATACCTTCCCAAAAGAATCCTCCCTCTTACAACATGTCCCTTCAAATTAATCTGAAACTGCTCAAATACAATACAGGTATCAGGATGCTGGGATTTGGGTAGAAGCTGTTACTTTAACAAATGTCTGATTTATTTTTATTTTATTAAGTAGGTACCTTTTCTTAAAGTGTGTGCAGAAAAGAAAGCAAAGAAAACATGCAATCCAGTGCAGCATTTTATAAAGCTTAAGAATCTACCGATTTTGTTTTTTTTTTTTTTTCTTTTTCTCCCCTCCTCCTCTCACCCAATAAAGGCTAACTATTCTGAGCTGGCTTCCAGTCAGTGAAACCCACTGGTTTGGCTTGCTATGGAAATGCATTCATGCTGGCTAATTTTAACCTTTTTTCCCCTCTCCATCAATTTCAATTCTCTGCAAGATCCATGAGATGTCTGTACACTGGACCACTGTTAAGATCATAATTAAAAAGTGGTGTCCTCCTCAATTACTCCTCTAATCTGCTTAGCAAATAAAACTCCCCTCTCTTGCGAACAGCCTGAGCACTGTCACTATGCGTCACTCACAGTTAGAGCAGAGGAAGTGTCACCCAGCACTGACTCAGCACAAATGCCTCTATGAGAAGCACCTTTCTCCAGCTACAGCTTACATTCCTTAAGGCTGGCTGGTGGAGATTCTGCATCTGATGAGAAATCAGTGGGCAAATGCCTGAAGACTTCCCAGAAGCTTTAATGTCAGTCTTCAGCATCCAGGTTTACAGTATGTACCGGCACAGGCAGTCCCTTGCTAGGTTACATGCAAGCATTTTTCGATGAGTAAAGATGCTAAAGCCTGCAGTGCTGAGGATTGAAGGCTGCACAAAATGCAGTTTCAAAGTGTGCCCAAGAGGCTCGGACACAAATTGCACCACCTCTGCTGAGCCAACCTACTTTGAAGAGGCTTCCTGCCCTGGCAAATGGAGAACTGTGTTCTCAGAGCACCACCTCTGTAGGGATGCTGTGGGAACTGCAGGACACATTGTGCTTGTTGAGGATGCCATCCTTCTTCAAGGCCTTGAGCAGGCAACAGTGCTCTTGCATCTCTCTGCTTGGGCATCACTAGGCGTTATGGCCACTTTAGGACTAAGGGTTGTTGGAAGCTGCTTCACACATTCACTCTCATGGTTTGCAACAGATGTACATTTAGGTAAGCACACTAAGCAGGAAACAAGTATTATATATGATCAGACTGGGAAAATAATTTTTTTCATTGCCATCTGAAGAATACCTTACATAGCAGGTTTTCATGACACTACAGAGGAAAAAATAAATCCAGTTGAAAATAATGGATAAAATGTAAACTATGCCTATACAAATGTCCTTCCTTTTTAAGGTTCTCTTTCAACATTCCTTGTGAATGTTATGGGAATTTCAGCTGGGCACAATGAAAATTCCTTGCATACCACGTGCACGTTTTCTGGATGAAACAGCTCTTTTCCCACACACTTCTGTAGCAGTGTTATTAATGTACTTATAATGCTTGGAAATAATCAACTCATGGTATTTCTTCCTTGTGAAGTCTTTAAAAAAATCAGAAGTAAAATGTATACTTTTAACTGTATAAACATGTCATTGTGAAATGTTAGAAAAATAACCAGTTAAAGGTAAAAAAAAATGGGATTAGAATTTGAAAAGTGTACACATGGATTTTGGCATTAACAAAGCTGCTGTTGAAGAATCATGTACATGCTCCGTTTGTGGAAGCAAATCTTAAAACAACTCCCAGAAACAATTATAAGATGCAAGAGTATCTGCTGGTGTATTTTTGGGAATAGGCATGCAGTCAAATTATTTGACTTTTTTTTTTGAAGAAGCCCAGTATAAAAAGTTTTATTTAAGAAGTTTTGCACATTCTATTCTGAGGCTAGATAGTTCCCCCCCATGTTTATAAGCATCTTTGACGTACAATACATTGAAAACGAATATGAACTAATTAGTCTTTAATATCTCCCCTATTAAGCACTATAGGAAGCAGACTCCTTCTGCAATTGCTGAGGAAATTCCTTGTGAATTACAGGCTGCTTTCTCATTGAAGGTCATGTGCTGAGGGAACACAGCTCCCTAAATACTGACGCTTTTGTTGGGCTATTCATCTCCTGCAGCAGCTCTTCTGAAAAACATGGTCAAAGGCAGAGGGAAACAAGTACCAAGCAAAGCCAGAGTTTCTCATGGATAGAAACAAAGCCTCCTCCAAAGGATCCTGATGTGTGTAAGCTCCTTGTGGGCCTTCTAAAAGCCTTGACCTGTCACATTAGCAGCAGCTTACTCATTTTCACTGGTCTCCTTCACAATACAGCAAAACCATAAGGGAGATGCAAAAAAAACTTTTTTTGTTAATATACTTTCTTTTTAATCTCAGGACAGCAAGCAGTTTACTGTGAAATTCATCCTGTAAGCCCCCCCAGCTCTGACCAGAGCATTTCAAACATTCAGGCAGGTGTCTGATAAGGAAATACTGGCCCTGCCCTTTCACAGGCAGCATCACAATGCCAACTAAGTGCTACACAAGGAAAGTACCATCCCTTTGATGTTATCTGGAAGATGGGTGTTACAGCTTAAAGCTTTCTTCCACAAAGAACACTCATTGTCCCCTACACATATAACTTGACACCTTCTAACAGCAAAAAGTAATTTATAAAGAAAAAACATTAGCTATCACTTCGGTAAATGCTTTAAAGGCCATTATGGAAAATACATTCTGAGGAATTGTTTTTGTTACAGAGAAAACTACTACACTGCTTAAAGAACACAATCACATCTTTCATTATATAATCAGATATTCTCCACTAAGCTTTCAGTTGTTTTTTTTGTTTGCTTTATTAAGTGAAACTGATAACCAGAAATTGTGTTTCCTACTCAAAAATACTAATGAATTGTGACAAGGGCAATAGCAGGAAAACCTTTATCAATCTTCTGCCTTTATCCCACTGAAACCAAATGTTTGGAAGCTGTTAATTTACAGAGGAGGAAAATGGTTCTATAGGTTTTAAAAGAAAATGAAAGTTTAAGGTATACACGACAGATTACAGAATTAATCTATAATAAATATATTACAATTAAGCTGCTACTAAAATTGGGGTCAGTGTAAGAAAACCCCTTTTCTTTATAAAAGACACTTTTACCTGTTTGATAGAAAGCTCAGGGGCTACTTTAAAGACTGCTTTAGTACACTGAATAGTCCAATTTACATTTTAAAAAAAAACAAACCCAACCCCTAAGATCTAAGATTTTATATCAATTTAATGTCAGGCCCATTGTCTCTGTATTATTTTTCTCAATTCCACTTCATGCATGACCCAAGAAAACGTGAACACTCACATAGCACTTATCATTTGTTCTGTGTCCTGCCTTCCTTTCACATATATACTCCTCAGATTTCAGTGTGAATTTACAGAAGAAATACAGAATAAGAAATAGGAATATATACTAATCTCTACAAACTGCATATAAAGTGATAGATCCTGCTTTGTTTTGGTAATTCTTATCTATGACAAGTACAGACCAATATTTAGTAACAGTAATTAATGTTGCTAAAATGATACACTGCATACTGGCATACTGTCTTCTGAGATGATTTTTCTTTTTGCCAGCAAGATTTTAGTGCATTAGAACTTGAATATTTTCATTTGGTTTTGGCAGCATATAGTTAGCAAATCAGGCTGACTCTTCTGACTAGCTTATAACAATAACTCGTCCTCTGCCACTGTAGCCAGTTTCAGGGGTAAGAAAAAGCTTCTGCTGGACCGTGTAGATCAAATTCTGCTCTCAGATAAGCTTATATTGGTCCCACTGTGTTTAGAAGAGATTTGCCCATTTCTGAAGGCAGAATGTGATCCCACATTTATGAAGTCAATTAATGTGCTCTCTTGAGAAAAAAAGACTCCTATTTTCTTCACCTCCTTCCAAATTGCTGTTTTTTTTCCACATCACACTGGATGCATTTCTTATGTCACAAATGAATAGTCACAAAAATGGAAGTGGTCGAGTCAGAATTCACAAAAACTAATTCTGTCCACTAATTTACATAGAAAGAAGAGCACGTGTGTAAAATCAGACTTATGTCTGACATCATACAGGAAAGAACAAAGCCTTCATTTAGCAAAACACTGACATGTAGCCAGCAAACAAGCACAGCTCTGGTGTAATTTATCTATTTGCAATGGAAATGTTGCTGACTCCAGAGCTGAAGTCAGCCAGCAGGGATCATCATGTACACCATGTTGTTGGACAGAAGAACTCTCGCTTTGTGTAGCCACTCAGTTTCTAAATACCTTAAAATTTGTATAAAAGTTTTTATGTTGAAACAAGTAAAAAAGCTAAAAATTACTCTTTACCAGATATAAATTATCCTTAAGTGACACCATACATATAAAAACTGTATATATAATTTACCTCTGTGTGTGTGTATGCATGTGTGTGTACACACACACTTTACACCCACACCAGTAACTCATTCAATCCAATTATTTTTATTAAGTAATGAGGAAAAGCTAAGAGGCTAAAGCAGACAAATCAGAGGAATTTGTCAACTGGGAGAACTATAAAAGTACCATTTACTCTATTTAAGAGCATTTTAATAATTTCATCTATTGCTATACTATACAGCAATGTTAAAATTTCAGTCACAGCTTTTGTCCGTTCCAACAGAGCACATTGGTACTAGCTACATGTAGAGTGAGATCAGTGCTTTGTCAGACCAGTTCACATCTACATTCTAGGCCAAAACTAAATAAATTAGAATATGCTAAAGTGCTACATCAACACTAATGTTCCTGAACAGTAGTAATGCACATTTCTCTTTCCAAAAAAATAAACTGTTAAAAAAAATACAGCAGCTATAGTTTCAAACATAGTCACATTATGTGAATATGCTTACACGTGACTTTGTTACAGTATTCAGCATCGCAGGACACAAAACCATACCGCAACAGTCACAACTCCGACGGAGTACAGAAGAAAACTTTAAAAAAGTTGAGTGTGATGGAAATAGACATTTGCAGAAAACACAGTGTCTTCAGAATTCACACTTGAAAGTTTCGTTTAATCGTAACTTGCTGATGTTGATATTTATTTCCTCTGGTTTGTCACGCCTGTATGTTACTGTTCTTGTACAAACAGTAGGCAAAAACATCTTATCCTTGAAGGAGAAAATACAATTTTTGTCAATGATTAGCTAACTTGTATATGCAAGAAAAAGATTACTGAATATAATGGCTATTGAAATCAATTACCTTCTTTGTTGCAGATACTCTGTAATCAGCTGAAGATTTAATTTTATTGCTACTCCCCTGCAGAATTATTTGCCGGATGATAAGGACAACAAGCAACCCAATCAGAAAGGTAACTATAAAGATTATAGAAAAGACTCTAAAGTAGCTTCGTCCAGGGAAACATTCTGCAATGAAAGGAAAACACAAGTGTAAAGTCTAATGTATGGAATAGGCACATCCCTTAAACAACAGGTATATCGACCACTGCCTAGTAATGTCACATAAATGTAACACTAGGCTTGATAAAAGTTAAGGGAAAATAAGGGAAGTGAAGAGGAAAAGTTGCCATATACAAGCTTTTGAAGTGCGCATATCAAAAAAGGGAATTCTGATTAAGATCTGCTGTAGAAAAATGGTGGAACTATTGTTCCTTTAATCTATGAAACTGAGACTCGGGATTCATTGCGCTGACCATCATAAATTCTTTGTAAACCACTGAGTTTATAGCTGAAATAAAGGATGAAGCTTTAGAGACATATAGGGCCAAGCCAGTTTAACCCTCACAACATTAGAGCGTAGATCATTGGTGAAATATGACAGAAAATGTGGTTTATTGAATCCTTGTCCGGTGCTCTCCTCACTGGGAGACCTCTTTCACAGAGTAAGCTTTATTCTTTAATTCTAAAGTTATGAGCAAAGTATTATTCACAGTTAATTTCCTCACAAGATAAAAAGAGGTACAACCATATGAAGTGTCAAAAGGTAACCATTTAGCTGCATTTTTGTTGCAGCATGTATTGATTAAGCTCTAAGAGATTTTATGAGAGAAAATGTATTCTTCCACAGGCCTCATAATTACAAAGTATTTTATACTTCTACTTCATTCTTCCCCATTTCTGGTGATGTCAAATAATGTAAGCATATCCAAAGCAATAAAATAAACACATAGCATATTTTTATAAATATTTCTTTAAGCATTGCTCAAGCAGGATTCATTATTATTAGATGTGACTCCTCAAGGAGCTGGGAAATCTCATTTAGCAATGCTTGCCAATCACATAGAATCATAGAATAGTTAGAGATGGAAAGGACCTTAAGATCATCTAGTTCCAACACCCCTGCCATGGGCAGGGACACCTCCCACTAAATCACGCCGCCCAAGGCTCTGACCAACGCGGCCTTGAACACCACCAGCAATGGAGCATTCACAACTTCCCT
>JANRGW010014756.1:0-20340 GCA_024733675.1 Psilopsiagon aymara | reverse complement strand
TCATAGAAGGCCACCAGATTGGTCAGGCAGGATTTCCCCTTAGTGAAGCCATGCTGGCTGTCACCAACCACCTTGTGGTTTTTCATGTGCCTCAGCATGCCTTTCAAGAGAATCGCTCCAAGGTTTTGTCAGGCACAGAGGTGAGGCTGACTGCTCTGTAGTTCCCTGGCTCATCCATTTTCCCCTTCTTGAAAATGGGAGTTATATTTCCCTTTTTCCAGTCATTGGGAATTTCACCTGACTGCCAGGATTTTTCAAATATGATGAACAGTGGCTTAGCAACTTCATTCGCCAGCTTCTTCAGGATGGATTTCACCAGGTCCCATGGACTTGTGTATGTTCAGGTTCTCAAGATGGTCTTGAGCCAGATCCTCTCCTACAGCGGGCCCAAGGTCTTCATTCTCACGAAGTATTGTACCATACATTTCAAGAACAAACACACACACACAGAACTAGTGCATACTGGAAACCAAACATATCCCAAAGATATATTCCTAGTCAGCTAAAACAATATTCTTTCACAAGGGTTTACAATGCATAAGGCATTCAGCTAGAAAATTCAGCTAGAAGAATTCCATCCTCAATTTCCCATATGCTACTTACATTTCCTCATCTCACACACACACATAAACACAGTATTTAGGGTCTGCAACGTGAAAGACCCATGCTGAGCTGTGGTGACTTTTTGTTATGTTCTTGCCTTTGTTATTTACGCATCATTTATCAAAGAAAGTTATCCTTCTTTAAATGCATAACATCAAAGTAATGCAGAATCAGCAGCGGTGACATAGGCTGGGTTTAGTACAGAAAAATCCCTGTGAGAGAACCTCAGAGCAGCCTTCCCAAACTCCAACCAGAGCCCTCAACTTCCGCTGAGCATTCAAACTACACACAACTTTTCCTATCAGGCCTGAAGGAATTTTATTGCATCTGCCCCAAAAATTTTAAGAGGTGGAAAATTGACAGCATGCAGCATAACTGGAGCCAGTATCTAAAATCCTATCTCATGGGGGAACTAATTCTGACGACTATAATTCTTGTTCAAGGAAAACTCCCACTGAAGTCAATGAGACTGTGTGGAGTGATTCTAGCATGGTAACATAAAACAGTACAATAGCAGCTAGTCCTCAAGATAAAAGGGCTTTACTTATGTAGAATTGCTCTTGCAACAAAGGCTGAAATTATCAAAAACCTCTCCTGGGTTTAGATTTGATTCTAATTAGAAATAAAGCAAGTTTTAAACAGGTCTGGAGGTACGTCAAACTTTAAAGCAATCAATCCTAGGCTTATTCCCACAAGCAGCCACAGAAACCAGCACAGAGGTCTGCACAAAAATAATTCTGAGGAGAATTAATGGCTTCTGCTTCCTTCAGTTGTCCTGAGCAAACTGTACTTTGTTAGCGGAGATCAAAGGAAGCAAAACAACCATCACCAGAGTTCCTATCATCTGTCAGCACTCAGATGAGGCAATGTTAGATGCTTCAGAGAAGAACTAAGACACTGGGCGGTCCAGTGACACCTCAAGTCACAGGCTGTGAGAGATGCTGCTTCATTTAATGACCCAGCTGGAACTAGTTATAAGCATGGCACAAACCCCTCATGTCACTTAACAGGCTATTTCTCTTTCGAAAACCTTGCAGGAGATAATTGGGAATAGCTTGTTCAAGGAATATTCATTTCAAACCCCAGCACTTAAGCAGTTGGCTTATATGTGAAGAATGAAAATGTTCCCTTCTCAAGTAATCCATCCTTTACCATAGTGTTTAGTTACAGGATGACTGTTGGCACTACATCACTACAAGCTGCATAAAGAGTATTTCTTGGAGTTTGTTGCTTGGGTGTTTGGAGGGTTATTGGCATTTGTATTTGGTTTACTGGCAGCTAACATTCCTGAAATTTCACTATTCACTCCTACTGTACTTCCTAGAAAGAACACTTTCTTTCACCTCTTTTCTCAGTAGTTGTTCTCAAACTTCCCTGCCTTGTCAGGAATTTTCTCCTCCATGCCATTAGATGCTCTTGAGGCCACTTGAGTACTGCATTGCCCAAGGATGGACTGGAAGTTGCAATACAAAGGTACCGGGAAATTTCCTTTATTCTCTATCCTATTCTTACTGTGTCCTCATCTTTCACCTGCTCTGTTCTGGGGTCTGATGCAGTTACTCCAATAGGGTGAGGTACACACACACAAACACTTCATAAACACTTAAAAATGACGTTCTAAAACCCACAAGTCATTACCCTTGTCTTTACCCTCCAGTCATTTTTTGAGTAAAGCTCTACTCATGGAGCTTAGCCAGTGCAGGATTCTGACCTTGGAAGAGCAATTTATCTTTCCTTGTTTCCAAGGTTTTAGACAGTAACTGACCCATAACAATACTTTGTGCCTCTTACTAGTTCAACTGGCATCAGTAACAATTCACTTTGCCATAGGAACCAGATTTGAAGTCTTCCAGCCTGATAGCAGCATCATCAGCCCTCTATTGCATTCACAGAGCAGCACATCACCCTTCAGGCACCAGCATTAGCAGAGCCATAGAAATCCCCAGCAAAGCCAGCCAGCTCTGCAGAATTCTTAATGCAGCTGCACACTGCTGTTCCACTTGTACAGTGCAGCAGCTCTGTGCCTCAGGCTGTGGCCCCATGCAACACCCATGTAACTGCATCAGATGCCCCACGCCGGACAGTCTTCAAAGCCAAGCTGGACAGGCCTTGGAGGAACCTGCTCCAGCAGAAAGTGTCCCCACACATGGCAAGAGGGTGGAACTAGATGAGCTTTTTAAGGTCTCCTGCAACCCAAACCACTCTATGATCCCTTCCCAATGCCAAAGCAGCAGCACCTGACTTGCCATGGTAAGGAGCACTCTTCCTCCTTCACATTACTCTTCCACTCATTAAGTATCCCTAGAAGCATGGAAAAGCCTCACCTGCTCATTATAGCAGACTTTGTGGGGTCCTAAACACCAGCATGACTCCAAACAACTTTGTTTTCCGACATCAAAACACAGTCATTTCTGTCTTCTTCTCATGAAAGAGGAAAATAAGGATAACTGTTTAATATAAATAAAATAAAGATCACTATTTTATATAAATAAAATAAGGATCACTACTATTTCAGTAGCTTCATGCCTTCAGAAGCCAGCAGAGCACTCTGGGTAACACTGGAGAACATTCCACCCTGATTCCTGCTGGTATCCTCAAAGATAGGATCACATCACAACCTTATTCCCCAGGCACATTTTGTCACATCATCTGCGTTCCTCTTCATAACATCAGTTATTTTGCCCAGCCTCAACCAAGCTGCAGTGAAAGCCTGGGGCAGGACATTTGGCTCCATTTCTCTATTCATCAGTGTAAATAATTACCACCGAACCTGCACTGAAATAGTGTATCTCTATTCTATTACTAGAAGAGTAAAATACCAGCCTGACTCCTCAGCATCCTCAAACATTTTCCAGAGTAACAGCTCCCCTATATTTAAGGATCTTACCTACACTGATATCAGCTATGCTACTGCAAAATCCATTAATTCAGGCAAAGGCACTAATTAAAACTAGGAAACCCAGAGCTGAACTTTTTGTACAGTCAGAGCACAACAAAACTAACCATATTCCTAGGAATTGAGCGCTTGTGGTATGCATGAGTTGTAGCGACTGATCAACCCAAAAAAGATAAATGGTACAGGGAACAAAGGGGTTTCTTCATTCAGATGTATGATAGCAGAAAAGAGTTAATGCTGGAACTTCTGAGAAACTATTATAAATCTGAGAAATGTCACCAGCTCTTCACAGTCTGTGAAAAAGTCCCTTCCTTTTGCTTCTGAGGGCACATTACGCTTCAGCAGGCATCAAAAACTTGGAAGTAATGGAATTGGATCAACATCACAGGTCTTTCAGGAAGCTCTGCTTTTTGCCTCCGAGAAATTAATCTTTTTGGCAAAACAGTACTTTAAATAAAGCACCCATCTCACTGAGACTCAGCACATCACAGTGATACAAGAAGTCCATCTGTCCCTCTCAAAATATCTAATTTCAAAAGGGAGGGAAGAGAAAGACCATTTCCGTCTCAGCTACTGGTTAATCCTCCAGTCTTAGAAGAGATCTTTGGCATCTGCATGCACATATTCAGCAAAGGGTTATTTTTCTCAGCCAAGCTAAGAGCTACGAAGTTATTTCACAGATATTTTGCTTAGGTACTATATTTAATTTGTAATGAGGATCATAACAAACAGATAAAGACTTGAGATATACCCAAGTTTTAACAGAGCCCTCATTATAGATACTCCTATACAATGGGAATGCAACATCTGAACAGAACTGCAATACGGAGAACATCCTCCAGTGACAGCAGACCCAAGGCTCCAGCCAGCCATGAGTTTTCACAAACTGCAGCTGGGAGAAGAGACAACTTTACGTCCTGGAAAACATTTCCACTACACAGTGTGCAAGGTACACAAGTAACAAATTCCAGTCTTAAACCCTGTACCGTTAATCAAGCCTTGCAATGACTCAACCAGATGGTTACACTGCAGCATCTACCATCTATAAACTCAGAAGAATTTTAACTCCCAGAGTGGAAATACCCTGAACATTCAGTACATAACATTTGTGATTATTTGGCTTTGCTACAACACATCTCAAGGAGGCATCAATCACGACACCCAATAAATTTCTGCGAAGTTGCAGTCTAACTACAATTTTTGTAAAGGAATAACTCCAAATACGAAAGGAAAAACAAAACAAGACCTCAGCACTAACCTCCAACAGGCTTCTCACAAACTGCTGCTACAGATGAGGAGTAAAGAAAAGCAAGTTTACTTTTCTCTGGAACAGCATCTTCTGGAACAGCGAGGAATAAGACCAAAGGCGACAGATCCCACATGAGTCAGCAGGAAGAGAATACACACTGGGCAGGTTCAGCATCTCTTCCACTTTACAGCAGCCTCCTCTGCCATTTGTTTCCTGCTGCTTCAGATCACCTGCAAGTTTTATCTCCAAGTTTTTTTAAAAAAATGAAGTTTATGGAAAAGTTTTCTCCTTACAGAGGGTCAGCACTTGCTTCTTCCAGACCTGCTGATCTGTTTGACTCGTTTTCCCAAGGTGGTCTTTAAATGGCTAGAGCGACAGACCAATCCATCAAACCAATCCTGACTTTTCTACTACACCTTTGCCGCAATCAAGAAAGCCCAGAACACACAAAGTTTTCCAAGCCCAGAACTCAGGTTTGCCTCAAGTATTTGCAGATCTCCTGATAGCAGCTGTGTTAAACACTGCAGGATGAAAGGATCACCACTCCTAGGTACTGCTAAAGACTTACAGAAATCATGGGGTTGACTCAAAATCTCTCCTGGGACTCTGAGGTCAGAGCCTCCTGCTCAAATAGCCAAGAGCTGATTATTTCTTTCTGCAACCTTTGTCCATCCATCACACCTTTCATCAAAGCCACAGGAGAGCTCTGAAGAGTGAAATAGACTGTTCATCCAATGGCTACTTTGTGGGCGCTGTTCCACCTTTCCCTTCTCCTGGCAGAATCCCAGAATGTCACAGATTCTGTGAATAACCTCATGCATTAAAGGTAGACTTTTTTTAAACAAGTGCCTGATGTCAGAAGAGACTTCCATCATTGCGGCAAAATTATCCAGCACTGGTTTGTATTAGTGGTAGGAAGGGGCTTGGAGCAACCTGCTCTAGGGGAAGGTGACCCTGCCCATGGCACAAGCTGGAACCAGATGAGCTTTAGAGTCCTTTCCAACCCAAACCAGTCTGTGATTTTATGATCATTTGTAATCAAATCACCCCAGGAAAGAAGCAACTATAAGCGATACAGTGACAGTGACCCAGGTAGAAGAGTTGGGGTTACACACAAACATGCTCTCATAGCTTGCTATCTAGTCTGAGACAAGTCATAAAGCTGACTCAGACATGCAGCTCCCACTCTCAGATAACTAAGACACTCAAATAGGAGGAATACACATAAGAAACCATCAAACTTGGTTTGTCGCTTCAATATCTTTCGGTGCTAATACTCTTTCATATTCTTTTTTTCTTAAACCATTTATCCATGGATAATACCAAAAAGTGGCAAACCTCTTAGAGGTGTATTTGTCATTTTAACAAGCCAGATCACTATCAGATCTCCTGGCTTAAGTGACACTAAAATTTCTGGAATATTTTATTTCAGATTCCATATAGTCAGTGCTTCTTTTGATTTTCTTACCGCTTGCAGCCAAAGAAAAAGCTGTATTAAAATGTTAGCCAGAAAATAAAGACACACTTAACTATTGCTTTGCAAGAGGTTAATTTTTTTGTTTTATGAAATGAGTAATTAGGATGATGAAGGTGGAGTTGAGTCCATCCTGTGTGGTACAGCAGTTTTGAGCTGTTACTTCCTTCATATCAGGAAGTCATTTACGCAGCCCATGAATTACTTTATGTAGCTGGGCACACAGACCTGACTCAAATTTATACTGAAAAGGGCTATTAATAAATCATTCTTCTCACCTTTTAAATTTATATAAGGGCTTCTGCTCAATAATATCAGGGTTCTTCAAGCACAGATTGTCAAAGCTAAACTGTCAAGTTACTATATTCATATAACAGCCCCCCACTGATATGAAAGGAAGTATCATTGCAATTATTTGATCAAAACCAACTAATAATACGTGGCAGAGCTAGACAGAGAACATTCTGGATCCCAGTACCCCAGCTTCACACAAGGAAAGACTATCCTTTCCCTAGGTATGCAGTTTATAAAGCACTGTAAAGGAACAATTAAAGAAAGTTAAAGAGTTATCTACAGCCCATCACGGTTCATATAGATAAATAACAAGTTGCTTTGTTTATTCCTTTTATACCTCCGTGGTTAGATGTTTTGGTTTTAAATATCAGATACAGATCCACTGCGCCAGGAGACTGAAATGCCAAAGTGATTAATGAAACAGAAAGCTCATCGCAGAGATTAAACTCTTACTCATTACATGGAGGCACAAATGGATTTCCCAGACTTCTAAATTTCTTCAAGAAGAACCACCTAGGAATTTCACATGCTCCTGAACACCTTACAAGAGGGCAGAAATAAATTGACAATACCAAAACTGAAAGAGAACATCTCTCCGTAGTTAACTTATGATACATGCCATATTAGATAGCTATTTCTGAAAAGATATTAAGTGCCTGAAATCCCATTGGAAATAATGGCAACATTGAAATAATTCCTTTCACTGTTAAAGTTTTGCCATCCATCGATAAAGCACTGTACATGAAACATTGCTCTGTCATTTCGCAACTAAGCCTGAACAAGTATTTATGGAGCTGCTTTTATTTTTAGCTGGTAAAGAAACTCCACAAATAAACCACATCTAAAGCCACATGGCATTTAAAACATAAAATTTATGCAATATGTAAGAAACTGTCTTCATTCTTCAGTGACCACAACTGCCATAAGACTTGCTTCTGTTCTGAGGAAGGGAAGTTTTCTGTATGAAGAGAGTGTTGGGCACACACAAATTACCCTACAATCACCCTGGGTGTCTTTGCAAGCATTGGCAAACGCAGTAGTTTAAGGGGATTATTCAAAAAGCAGCTATGTCAAACATTTATTTTAATGCAGAATTGGCTTCATTCTTCATCCTAAATCACCGATTATGTCACCACTGACCAGCCATCAAAACTCCATTCATTAAAAGGCTGTGAACACTGAAACACTGAGATCAAAGCACGCACTTCACCATCCCTGGCAGTGCTCAAGGCCAGGCTGGACAGGGCTTGGACCAATCTGCTCTAGTGGAAGGTGTCCCTGCCTGTGGCAGGAGGCTGGAGCTGGATGCGCTTTAAGGTCCCTTCCAACTCAAACCAGTCTGGGATTCCATGATCTTTGGCATGTACTATGTAAGCTTTTTACCTCACTGACCTGGCACCGCAACATAACCTCCACATCGACTTCATCAGTTAAAGCAATCGGAATGCTGAGGCAAGAAACATCAAACACTTATGAAGGATCTGACTCTATTTTTTCAGCCTTTTTACATTATGTAGACATTAAGCATAACACAACAGTATAGAATACCCATTTTTATATTTAAAATAAGGTATAAAGCTTTCTGGTTTGACTGGAGAACCACATTAAGCCTCCCAAAATTTTTATGGAAAGAATGACTTCCTGAAGAATTAACAAATAAATTCATTTATGAATCAGAACAGTTAAGCTGGCCCTTCAGGAAATGCAGGTGCACAGATTATGACATTACATGTTACTTCTCCAAACAACCTAAGTAATCAAGACATGTGAATCGGAGTATTTTTTTGTGAGAGGCTTAATACAAGTTTTATTTTTCTTTATCCCTCATAAAGAGCTTAATACTCTATACAGAATCCACAGAATAATCGCCCATCTCAAACAGCAATTGCATGGTTTTCACCTTTCAAAAGGGAGGTCATCTTATATCCATAACCAATCTGAGGTCACAAACACCCTCAGCAGAAGTAGCTATGTTACAGCATTCATGTGGTACCGATCACCAACAGCGGGGGGCCTCACAGCTTTCCCAGGAATTCCTTGGCTTCATTCCCTGAAACGGTAAGAGGTAGTCTACTATCCTAAAGGCTTGGTAAAGCCTTCTATCCATAATTCGTATGGGGTTAATCACAGAACCACGGCTGGAAGACACTAGCATCCTGACACTATCACTCCACACATCACACCTTTAGCCTGCAAACATGCTAATGAAGCTACGGACCTTTCAGACTTACAAGCACCTGCCTCTTCTTGCATACTTGATCATATTCCTAATATTCCTGAATATATCCTTATCTCCTGGGACAGAGCACAAACCACAGTAACAAAAAGGCTCAAGCTTCCTCAGTTCCTTAGTAAAAGACAGTAAATCCCACCTTCTTTCTTAATGCTGCTCAAAAGCTACAGGTGAACTTATGCAGGGCATACTCAAACAGCATTTTCAGTGTCTTAGTCTTATTTAAGAGCTATTCCCCACGACCCAAAAGGCACACACCTGCGCAGAAGCATTAAAACAAA
Source organism: Psilopsiagon aymara (assembly GCA_024733675.1). Lineage (NCBI taxonomy): Eukaryota > Metazoa > Chordata > Aves > Psittaciformes > Psittacidae > Psilopsiagon > Psilopsiagon aymara. The sequence goes on along the minus strand of JANRGW010014756.1, from coordinate 11,310 downwards.
AAAACCCTACAGTCTTAGAACATCAGGATTTCAGATGAGCAAAGCAAATGGTGTTGCATGAGTACGCAATGAAGAAAACACTTTTTAGTAGTCTTTCTCCAAAGTTTTTGGCAAATATTCTTCATATTTAAATTGTGAATAAACTGCAGTAAATTGGAGAGCCGCCTGGAAATTTCAACCTTGAAGCTTAAACAGCCACATAACAACACATAACATAAACTAGCAGAGCAAGACAAAGCTGCTTATGTGGTATCAACCAAGGCAGTTGCCACCACAACCAAAGTGTCATGTTAACACACAGAGTCAAAATCTTGTTCATACTTGAATCAGTTTGTGTTCCACTTGCTGACAAATAGCTATGAAACAGGAAACACAGCATGCCCAACTGAGCTTAATTCAGCCATTCCTAACCTACAAAACACCCAACAGGTATCTGGATAGACACCAAACATTATATGACATGAATTCTGAGATTCCCTTCATCAGTGACAAAAACATAACTTAATGTCATTTAGACCATGCAGGCTATCTGCTGGAATTAAATAAAGGGTGACAGGACAGTTCATTATCCCTTACATTTTCAGCTATTCAGTTTCCTAACCAGGAACTGAGATACTGAATTTCAAAACCAGTCAGAAGTCATAGGGAATAATCCATTGCCTGGTTACGACACTGGAGAAGAGACACCACCAGGTTCAGACAAATGGGAAAACTACAACATTGGTGCTGGCTTTGGATGGTAATTCTGGGATTGTCAAGTAACATGGATGAGCTACGTTACACACACAGGGAGTGTTCCATGCCACATGCCACAGAACCAAACCATCCAGCTCCTTGCTTCTCCACCTGCCCTGTTCCTGGGGAAACCCCTACCCCTATATGCAAACAGTGCGATCTCACAAGACCAGTTTCTCTCTCTGAAACGGCATGGTCCAGTGACTGGAGGAAGAAGAGGTCCTGCAGAGCTCTCCTTGTTCAAGCTGCCAGGCATAAAGAGTGCTTTGGGAAAGGCTGAATGGGGTCAGGGTATTCCCATTTGTCTTCTTCCATTAGCTTTACTCCACCCCCACATACACTGAATACTCACCAAGGCTCCTTGACTATTAAGCTGCAGTAAAAGCAAGGTAATAATTCTACTAAATGGGAAACAGCCTAACTGCATCAGACACTCATTTTTTCCTGCAGCCACTGTCACCAAGCCTGTACTTCAGATACCCCTAGGACCAGAACATAGACTTGTTAAAATGCTGCACAGCTTCAGCAGACCTTCTGATGTACCATGACTATCGTGCATGACAGAACTCACATCAAAAATATATTGGTTTCCAGTTTATTTTACCTACATAAAATTGCACAACCACACCACTGCATCTGACATCAGACTCCTAGAAATGCTTGGAAGGGACCTTAAAGGTCATCCAGTTCCAAGCTGCTGCCATAGGCAGGGACACCTTCCACTAGAGCAGGTTGCTCCAAATCCTGTCCAGCCTGGCCTTGAACACTGCCAGGGATGAGGCAGCCACAGCTTCTCTGGGCACCCTGTGCCAGGGCCCCACCGACCTCACAGGGAAGAATTTCTTCCTAATGTCTATTCTAAGTCTCCAATGGCTGACTGCCCTTCCGGGTAAGATATTTCTCCCAGTACCCAATCTAAACCTCCCCTGGTGCAGCTTCGTAGTTGTTGCTTACATACAAGGCTGATCCACAAACTCAGACATCTGAGGCTAAATGATTTTGAACAGCCCTCAAAATAACTTTGAATGAGACCTGGTGAAAGACCAGCAGTCCTACCACTCCTGTACACATTGCACCATCACCTCATATGCAGACTGGACAGTACCTAACACTGAGAAAAGATAGAAATATCTTTTATTACAGCATTAAGACCAACCCCTCAATGTCCTGTACTTGAGCCAATAGCTACAGTATGCCCAAATATAAATCCTGTTACTGTAAAAGCAGTTAATAGCTCCTGGAGACTTAATGGCACAGCCAACATTTATTACAGAGTAATATTTAAAATGTGAGGGGAAATAATTTTTTATTTCTATATGACATTCAAGATAATAAAAGCATTAATCCACAACAGACACACAAGTAAGGCCCTTTAATACCTATAAGAATAGGCGTATCAGCAAGACAACTGGAAGGTTATTTTTGACTTCCCACTGGCAAATACTATGCCATTTTATTGGTATATAAGGTAATAAATTGATAATTTCCTATTATTATCAGTTCATCATGGAGAACTTATAATATGATTTACTTTTTAATTAAGGAGCAGTTTCCAAAGCTGAAATAGTTCATTTTTAATCAAGAAGAAAGTCATCACCTTTTTCCTATAAGCTCATAATCCTTAAAGAGCTTTACAAGCTAGAAGACTGACATTTCAATGACTGAATTTTGACTAAAACCATAAAATAATAAGGTTTGTTTCATTTAGTGGCGCAGCTAACGTAACACACTTTGCTGGTGCTGTTTCCAGGAATAATACAGATTGGGTTTCACAGTCAGCAAGAAAGACAATAGAGCCTGATCAAAGCTTAGGAGAGAAGTCAGGGAGGACATAGGGGGACGGACAGACACAAGAAAACTAATTTATATATAATCACAGTTCTTGGTCAAGCCCAGTGGCATAAAACTCCCTCTCCCACCTGCAAAATATCTTTTTCTAGAGGTGAATAGAGGTTTTGCAGACAGCTGGTAAACTGTAAACAGGTGATTTCCCAATGCAGAGAACGGCTTAATTAGGGGCAGTCAGTGACCTCATGTTGTGAAGGTAAGGCTGCACAGAGGGAAGGCAGATTCTGTTCCCAGGCGAGTGGCCACCTATACAGAAGCAGAGTCCAGCATCCACCTCTCCCTTGCCAGCTACAGACACTGGGAAAAACACAGATTACATGAGAACAAAACATCAAGTAAAGGCACAGACCACCAATAACTAATAGCTTTCTGCTGCAACTTGAAAAGGTCACTCTGCCACTAGAAGTGGGGGTTAAAATGATGCTTTACGGGTAGATACCTATAAAGCTAAGATTACCTTATGGGTTAGAAAGCTGTCAGTGGAGTATGTGCTTCTAGTCAGAAATGAGGGAGGTGTAATATTAAGTGGGAATAGATTCATGAAGAGGCTTCTTGTCTTGCTATTCCTTCTGTCAAGCATTCGCAAATGGGGCCTTTTTAAGCACACATTTATACAACACCACTTCAAAAAAAAAAAAAAAAAAAAAAAACAAACAAAAACAAACCCAAAAAAACCCACCCAAAAAACCCCCAAAAACTGACCTGTCATGCAAAGTCTGTACTCACTTTCAGTTGGTGTAATTGAAATCAGTGGCACTACCCATGGAGAAGTCAATACATTCCTTTCCATCATCAATTTAGAAATGACTTGGCAAGATTAACAAGAAGAACAGCTCAAAACAGGGAGGAGAACTCCCTGGGGAGAACTCAGAGGGTGCCAAATTAGCCTGGTGCCATTAAGGACAAGCTGTCCCAAACATAAAGGTTTTAGGGGGGAACTGAGCCAACATAAGCCTTTACTGGGGGTTTATTGTTTTAAATGTCAGTAAACACAACTGTTCGTTACACCCTGACAAACAGATTCTGTATATTCAGACATGTTTATTTACCCCACCTGCAGTCCTGCATCCAGCTCTGGGGACAACACCACAAGAGGGACCTGGAGCTGTTGGAGTGAGTCAAGGGGAGACCATAGAGATGCTCTGAAGGCTGGAGCACCTCTGCTATGGAGCCAGGCTGAGACAGCTGAGCTTTGTCAGCTTGGAGAAGAGAAGGCTCTGGGGAGACCTTAGAGCAACTTCCAGTGCCATTCTGATTTTTAAAATACACTCATATTGCTATATGAATTTATGAATCTAAGATATATTTACATATTATATATCCAAAACCAGAACTTTTGTAGCTATACAAAAAGTAAATACATCTTTCCACCTCTTCCTTCCCGACTGTGACTAGCTATTTCTGTGGAGCATTTCAAATTGTATGGATAAAGAATTATCACTAATCTATTAAGCAGAAGCAATCAAATACTTCAAGCAGCATAAAAAAGGTTCACTCCTTTCCTAGATCAGAGGGAACACCAACTGTTTCCTCATCTGATCTGCAATCCAGACAAGCCTGTCCACATGCTCCCCATGAGGTACCTTCAGCTGAAGCTAACTCACAGTGACTACTGAGTACCGTAGTACTCAAGGCCTTATTAAAAATCACACTGCATTACATAATTAATTATATTGTTAGTTCAGGTGTCCTATTGAACAATTGGTAACTACTTATCAATACATATTTTGCAGAGATAAATCATAGGAGTGTGGAAGCAAAGGCAGTCTAAAGGAGGGGGACAAGCTCAGAACAAACCTCACATTTGCTTGGAATCAGGTTGACAGCCAACAGGCAAAAGATCTGATACCATGTTTCGTTAATTATGCACTGGTTTCTTAAAACTATTCCAAGCAGGCTGGACAAGCCTTGATGGATTTCAAAGGGCAGCCTATGTCTATGTACTAAAGACCCCACATTTATTAAAAGCCAGCTTTAAGCTATGCATAGTGCACACAGCCACTGCAATAATTCTCCAGAAATGGAGGGACTTACAACTGCAGATTAATTGAGGCAATGAAAGAGCAGCTAGAGTAAAGAAATTAGATATTCCCTTTCATAGTTCCTTCTCTTGAACTTTCAGATTTCACAGGGGTGGGCAATTCCCCAAAATAAGCCAGCAAGGGAATACAAACTCAAACAGCATTTATTAAATCCAGCAGCAGAACTGGTCAACGGCTGCACAAAGATTTTGCTTTCTGCCACACATCATTTTGAAGCAACCAAATAAAAACACATTTGAGGGCTGTGGCCGGGCACTTTGCTTGCAATAACAGGAAAAAAGCAAGCATATTTTGGCTTAGCATCACTGTGTTGCTAAAACCACAAATGATTTTGGGATAACAGTGTTTGTTTTGCAAGAAAACAAAAAACCCCACACAAAACCTACTAGAAAAAAAGAATAAACCCAGCAAAGCCCACTGGCTTGTTCAGTTTCCTGAACAGACTTTGATGCTCTAAGCATGCACACTTAACGCATAAGCATTTCCCAAGTGATTTCTTAGTTGGTTCAGAGTGGCTCTAAACTGTGCAAGAAGTTACTGAAGAGCTTTTGTGACACAATGGTAGAGTGGTACTGAATGCCAGAGACATTAAAACCAAGGGTCCTCAATGGGGGATGCCAAAATATGTTCTTTGGCAATCACACTTACATTGCTGCAAGTGAATCTGGCACTCAGTATATTGTCAGAAGAGTGCAACCTATGAAAGCAGCATGTGTCTAGAGGCACTGTTGGGCCCCAAAACTTTGTAAAGAGACTAGAATGGCTGCAGAGTCCCTCCTGCGTCTGGAAAAGCTACAGTGAGCGGAATTAAACATCCCCTGTTCTCCTCCCCCAATACCAGCAATCTGGCCATAAAAAACTGTCTGCTTAGAGCCATCCCATCTCGCTCTTTTACCATCCTGCCCACAGATGCACCGAGTCCACTCTCAGCATTTAGATAACAAAACAAGAGGTGAATAAACCACAACTGCTTCAGCTGAACACACCTTGCATCCTGCCTTTTGTAGCCAGCCCCATTTTCTCCACACAGGGTTATGCTGATGCATAACAGTGCCTATTTTAGCTGCATGGCTGCTCACAGACACCCACAGGGCTCTGCAGAGCCAAACAGGCTCCTCCATCTTCCCAAGCATGTAAGAACTTTATACTCATGCTTCTCTTGGCTTTCCACAAACCCAGGTAGATGACACTACTTATCATTCAGAAAGCACACAGCCAAGAGAACTGCATTAGCCTAGATACAGAATTAAGAGACTCAGTAACAACAGAAAACAATAATGATGAAGCCACTAAGATTAGTGTTTGCATTTCAAACATGAAGAAACCGCCCAGCTCCAAATTAATTAAGTACACACCAGCACGTAAAAGAGCTTTTCTCCACAGCAATTTCCACTGCTAATCCTTCCAGCCATCTTAAGTCTTTACATTACGCACATTATTTCATTAAACTACATATATTACTACTTAAAACTACTATTTTTGTTGAAAAGTCACAACTTTTTTGGAGGGGGTAATTCTACTCTTACACCTGGCTTGTATCTTCTTAGCTGTTAAAACTCTTGCATTTGTGCTACATTTCATAAAAGTTCTTCAGAATAGAATAACAACATTGAAAATAGAAGCAATTACAGAAGTTACAGGGAGTTTCTCACCTGGAGGGACCGGGCAGCTCCAAGACAGAAGGTGAGCTAAGGGCAACCACAGCAGGAACAGCACAACATCCCACGGGCAGGTCAGGAAAAATGAAGGCAAAAACCTGGCAAATCCAAAGATCAAGTCAGAAGCAGGACCAAAAACAAGCACACCAACATCACAACCCAAAGAACAGTTGGGAACACAGCTTAAATAGAGCTCCTGCAGAAATGAGCAGAGGGGGTTTGAGGGGTGGGTGCCAGGTGAGGCTAGTCAGGACAATTAAGGTTTATTGGTGCCTTCAGGGGCCTCGAGACAAGTGTTTTGCTTGAATAAGCTTTAATGAATAAGATCTTTTAGTGAGTTCACTGTGGCAAGTGAATATGTATTTTAAAAGGTACCAACTGACTGCTTGCTTGAGTCAAATAGTTGTATCATGCAGATCAATGGAAATCTCTGCTATTTACCATGAATGCTGCATACACTCACATGAAATCCAGAAGAGACTCAGTTGGAAACACCAGTCTACAACTAATGAGCTCTGCTCCAAACTGCACATTCTGATGTCGCTGTCTTTTGGCCTGCTTTTACCACATTTTCATCCTGAAAATGGACTGAGGTCAGCACTTCTAGGATATTCTGCCATCACAGACTGCATCCAAACTCAAACCTGGAAGAAGAAGTAACACAGAAAGGAGGTGGTTCCAAGAGAGCACTTTCAAATGTGAGGAACACTGAAAGTCAGGGGGTTGCCCAATCAGTAGCCTGATTGCAGGCTGTGTGCCCACACCTGAGCATGTCTCTGATCATTCACACATGTGAGCTACCCTCAGACACTCTAGTTATCAGCTCTGCAGCTGAGCTTTAAGGTCCTTCCAACCCAAACCACTCTGTGATTCTATGATACACTACCTTTATGCTTTTTCTTCCACCTGCGCCTTTACCTGTCTGCCTCACTGCACACTCACTGCAGCCAGAGCAAGAATCACGTGGGCAATTCAGGTTAAAAAAACCCTGCAGAAGTGAGGAAAGGCTCTGATCCCAGCTTATCCGGGGAGAGTCTGCAATAGTGGGAATTTTATATGCTGATGTATACACTGATGAGTGAGGCTGAATAGAGGAGAACCACTGTGTATTACTCACCAAGGGACAGGTGACAAAATAAGTAATTAGCAGGTACTGCAGGATCTGCACAGCAGTGCAATGACAGAAACATCCTAGCAGGAAAACCTCACACTTCAGTAAATCTTATCCTGTCAAAACACTGGATACAAATTCAGAAAACATCAGGCTTTGTTTGCTCCACTGCTCAGAGAACTGTTCATTCAACACTATTTCTTGATGTGACTTAGCTCTTCACGTTATTCGCTAATTTGGCCAATGTGTTCTTTGCACTGACAAGTTTATGAGACAACTGAAAATGATCAGCAACAAGCCTTACTTAAGACATTGGTGCTGAATTGTGTTGGGTAGATTGTGATTCTGAAGAACTAAGCATCTTGCTAATATGTTTGTTGATGATCCTTCTCCCTCAACCACATATACACAAACACTTTGTTAACATTAGCTTCCTGGGATTTTGGGAAGTGTGGGCCTGGCAGTACCAACATGAGTTTAGCAATCACCGTGCAGACTCCCAAACACTTCAACAGCCCTCTGCTCTAACTGCTTCCCTGCTCTCTTCTAACAGTGACAATTAATCATGTCAAATAGTGCCAGATGCCAAAGCAGTTTTGTAATGTCAATAAATATTCAGAGGAGACTCGCTTCAAACAAAGACAGAAATTCATTTCAACCGGTGATCTAAGCAAGGTTCAGACCTAGGGGTAAAAGGCTGTTGGACTAATTTACTGCACATCCTCTGTTACTGCAGGCCTGGGAATATGAGGTCATATTTTAGGAATGAGAATTAATATATTTCACTGATTTTAAAGACATGCTGGTCTCATCCTGTCATCTGTGTAAGTGGGAACAATTCATTGGCTTTCATGAAAGCACATATGCACCATGATTCCAAGACAGCCTATCTGCTATATAAAAACAGGACCAAACTTTCTCCTTCTGTTTGTTTGGGATTTTTTGGTAATGCTAGTATGTAAAATAGAATCTATTTCTCATACTGAACTGTAGATGCTGGTCAGCAATTCCCATGACAAGGTATTTTGTATTTTTTTCTCCTCCTTCATCTTTGCTGCAGATAATTTTAATTCCAGCTGAGACTGAGTGAAGCAATGCTGATTTCCCCAGATGGTTCTGCTTTCTTAGACAGAACCCTGATGGAATGATAATTACAGCTGAGGAAACAGGCAAAGTGTGAAACAAATGATAGAGAAAGACAATAACTACACTTCACTGGCATGCACAGGTTAACTGAAGTGACCAGACGATTCATTGCTGGCCTCATACGTGATGCTGCCAGGCTGAGGCATGTCCTTCATTCCTCATTACATTTCACTAGTCTCTTTTCTGTAAATCCACAATGATTGACAAATGACTAAAATAAGGAAATCGCTCTTCTTCATACTTGTCCCATGTGAGAAATGAGCAGTATCAGCAGGGGGAAAGCCATTTATTGGATTATCAGAGATGTTACTTCTTTTTACTTCCTTCAGGAACATAGGAAATTCTTTTTATTTCAGAAGCAGCTTTCTTATGCTGCCAATGGAAGCATTATGCATGATCCTAGCAGCCAAAACCAAAGCAGCATACATAGCCAGCTGACATATGTGTAAGGTCTGGCGGTCTCGCTACTACTGACAGCACATAATAAACGTATATGATATTTGCCTTATGCAAGTAACCCTGCAAGGCCTCAACACCTTTGAACATACTCAGTAATAGAAAAAGAAATGCTGCATACAGTCCCCGTTAGTGGATGAGAAGCTCCCCATGACCCAGCAGCGTGCGCCTGCAACCCAGAAACAACTGTGTCCTGGGCTGCATCCCCAGCAGCATGAGCAGCAGCTCGAGGGAGGGGATTCTCCCCCTCTCCTGTGCTCCGGTGAGACCCCCACTGCAGTCCTGCACCCAGCTCTGGGGGAACACCACAAGAGGGATGTGGAGCTGATGGAATGAGTTCAGAGGAGGCTCTGGTTGCTGGAGCACCTCTGCTCTGGGGAGAGGCTGAGAGAGCTGGGCTTCTTCAGCCTGGAGAAGAGAGGGCTCCTTAAGGGGAGACCTTAGAGCAGCCTCCAGTGCCTGAAGGGGTCCAAAAAGAAAGCTAGAGAGGATTTTTGACAAGGGCCTGTAGGGACAGGACAAGGGGGAATGGCTTAAACCTGACAGAGAGGAGACTGAGATGAGACATTAGGAAGAAGTTCTTCCCTGTGAGGGTGCCGAGGCCCTGGCACAGGGTGCCCAGAGAAGCTGTGGCTGCCCCATCCCTGGCAGTGCTCAAGGCCAGGTTGGATGGGGCTTGGAGCAACCTGCTCTGGTGGAAGGTGTCCCTGGCTGGGGCAGGGGGTTAGAACTGGGTGAGCTTTAAGCCCCCTTCCAACCCAAACCAGTCTGGGATTCTATGAAAAGAGACTGCTTTGGTGGAAGAGACTTGGGGAGATCACACTGCACAATCCTTAGTCCAGATTCTCAAATATTTTCATTTCCTGTGGAGTTGCTGCCTCAACACATCATTTGTAACAGCACTTTCTACTTGCAGACATCCTGTGATAATGATGAGGAAGGTCAGTAATCACCCCAAGATGTGTCCATGAGAGCTCCTCTGATTATGCAAATAGCTTTCTATTAAGAAATTTTCCATGAGGCATCCATTAGCAGCATGGATCACGGGAACCAGAGTGTGTACTTGCTTTCCTCCTGCATCTCAATAATGGAGCACAAAACCATCTTAACAGGGAGTGTTCATGGCAGCCAAGTCTGCAGAGACACGGCTTTGCAGACATCCATGTGTGAAGCATCAGCACAGAGTGGATTGTCTCATATCCCCCACTGACTTTAAACCCTTAACTAGAATGTACTACAATTTATCCTACCCTCCAGCTGAGCTAATGGAAGGGCAGGCTCCTCCTGGGATCATTAGTATTCATTATTATTTTATAAAGCCTGCTGGTGTTATTTTAACAGCTGCTCACTTGAAGGAATACATAAAAGATAGGCCACATTTGTGACACCGGCACTAGGACATGCTTAGGGAAGAGAAAGCAAGGACAGGACTGTGCTGGGTCTCAGTGGCAGCATGAGCATTATCTCTCTGCAACATCCAGCTAATACCATGGAAATTCTGTGATTAAAAGCACCACCTTTTAAAAAATGAACTGAGCTAAATTACAGTCAGCCTTGGGGCTTGGGCATGCTGGGGACCTGCAGCTCCAGCTGAACTGGAATCGAAGAAGCTTTAGCAGGCAGAGAGGAGAATTACTAGGAGCATGGGAACGGCAGGTCTATCACAAGGGCAGACTAAAAACCTCTGGTTTTCTTAGCCTAATGAAATGAAGGCTTAGGGGGAGTAAGATTGCTATCCACAGACCAAGATGGCAAGGCAACAGGAGAATAAGCACTGGGGATGGAAAGGAGCAATGAGAGCCAAAGGACAAAAGCAAATAGCTGGCCAAGGCTAGAAAGTACTTGTCAGAAGAGCACAGAGCCTGATAAAACCTGTCAGCAAGAGAAATGCCAGCAAAACCTAATGGTTTTTACAACACAGTTTGATCCACTTCCATAGAGGGTTTCCTAACTCAGGAGCTGGGATAGGAAAGCACCAGCTCAGGGAACACAGATGACCTCTCCAACCCTGTGCTCCTACTCTACTCCATACACCACAAAATTCCTCACAGACAGGTGCCAACTGGCACAATCTCTCTATTGCTCTGTCTTTTTCATATGGCCCTGCAGGGGAAGAAATCCAAAGACTTTTAGTAAGAAAACAATCGGTGATTAAGTGAGGTGGTGCAAATACAGTGATATGACAAGGGGAATGGTTTTAAATTGAAAGAGAGGAGATTTAGAAGAGACACTGGAAAGAAGTTCTTCCCTGTGAAGGTGGTGAGGCCCTGGCACAGGGTGCCCAGAGAAGCTGTGGCTGCCCCATCCCTGGCAG